>BROG01000370.1:507500-712620 GCA_030159075.1 Atrina japonica
GCAGTTATATGTTTTGTTCTGGCATAATTTGAGATTTGGATTGATATCCAAAGATATATGTTTAGCCTCTATAACCACAGGCAGTGTGTGCTTTTACTGGTATTGTGCAGGCATTGTTAAAAATTGTACGTGGCACATCAGTACATAAGACTATTTTTCAAGACCATAGGATGGCGAAAGCACAACAATGGCTACGGTTTTACGATGCACTATTTATCTGATCTGGATTTTTCTCAAGCTTTACAATCTAATATGGTTATCATGACAGCCAAGAATAAAATCGCAGAGCATGTGCTATCCAAACATGTGCAACCAGTTTTTGAATTTTTCATGGTAGAAAATGTGGTGTACCCTTACTAAGGTGTTTATTCAGGATTTATTTTGCTAATTCATTGTAAATGAAACTAGAAATTTTGAATTTGACAATCTTTGTATTTCAGGGGTGGATACCATCAGAGACCCACGGTAACACATA
This sequence comes from Atrina japonica, assembly GCA_030159075.1. Taxonomy (NCBI): domain Eukaryota; kingdom Metazoa; phylum Mollusca; class Bivalvia; order Pterioida; family Pinnidae; genus Atrina; species Atrina japonica. Next base: position 507,976 of record BROG01000370.1, read on the forward strand.
AACAGTATGACCAATCATCGCAAGATGGCTTTGAGAAACCAAAAGTTCAGCAATCTCCAGCACACTCGACTTCTCACAGCGGCAGTCGTCACAGCAGTAAACACAAGAAGAAAAAGCGTGTGTCAAGGTCGGACAGTAGAAGTCGGTCAAGTTCAAGTAGCAGTTCAAGTGGGTCATCATCCAGAAGCAGTCGTTCGAGGTCAAGGTAAGATGAATTTTTTGTAATTTGTGGGATATAATATCTGGTGGTTTCGAATTAGAGGCAGTGGATGTATCAGAGGCAAGTTGTCTATGGATAAAACATGTCAGAATTGTATTAACTCATTCATCCCTAAAGACATATTTGGACTGGTCTGAATCATTGATTTCGAAGAGTTGATTGTTTCTCAGGGGTTGATGAGTTAGTGTATCAAGAGCAACCAGATTGATTAGGTAAACCTGTGATAATTCTCTAAACATGATATGATCACATGTAACTACTGGAACTGTCTTGTCAACCTCTGAATACAAATAGACTCAACCTGATATCATTGGCACAGTCCAAGTATGTCAAAAGGGATGTATGAGTATCTGATAGGGGATTTTTGTTCATATTATGATGTGGTATACAGAGCCATCTAGGCTTTCATCTGAAATATTTAATAATGGAATAGAATGCATAGATATTTTTGGCAAGCAGATACATTCTTGATATTACTGATTTCTAGTCTTAACTAGCTCTTTGGGCTGATAAAGTTTGAAATGTTTCGTGTATTCCAAAATTATCGTATGCAAAGGATTTATGTACTCAAAATCCAATGTAAGGACAGACGGGGGGAATATTACAGGACATGCTTGATCTCTTCTTACTTGCGGAGCTTGATATAAATTTATATCTAGTGTTGTATAGCATATTGTAATATTGAGGTATTTATAAACCAGTACAGTTGCCAATCTACAGGTGTACACAGTAATTGTTTACCTGATACTTGAGGCATGAACTCTGCATTTTACTGAACATACGTCTAATTGGAAAAATTAGGGAAGGCTTAATATAACAGGTCTTTTAACATTTTGTTTGTTTCACATTTCACAGCAGCAGAAGTTCCAGCAGAAGTAGCCTTCCCCGCCATCAAATCCAATCCACGGCATCACAAGTTAAAATGTACCGCGATGACTCACAGGACTCCACCAACAGTGACAGAAGTGGTCCCATTGATCCAGACGGCGACAAAAGACCCAGAGGAATCATTATAACACATTTGCCGATGCGATCTAGTGGTAGGTACTGCCAGTGTGGTGTTTTGTAACAAAGGGCATCATAACCCATTTGCTGTTGTGATCTGGTGGTAGGTACCACAAATGTGGTGCTTTCAAACATTTCTAGCATTCCATTTGCTGTTGTGATGTGGTGGTAGGTACCACAGATGTGGTGCTTTCTAACATTTCTAGCATTCCATTTGCTGTTGTGATCTGGTGGTAGTTCTGCGAATGTGGTTCTTTGTTACAAAGGACATGAATTTTGCTACCACTTTTATGTGGTATGGTAGAGGTGGCATAACACAGTCATACCACTTCATCATGTTATGTGGGTATGTGTCACGGCAAGTGATTCCCATAATCAAGACTTTTCTGTAGGTGACTTCAAATGATTTTGTTGTCTTGGCATTTAAGCTCCTTACAATAAAAGAGGAAATTTGAACATGTTTGGTATATTTCTTTAACTCAAAGGCAATTGATTTGGTCATAAATATAAATTTTCTTAGATGTATCAATCTGTAAACCATAGTGTATCTGAGATTCTCTCTAATTAGGTTTCTTGATGATTTTTACTGTTTGATGTATTTCTTTCAAAGATTTGATTTTTTGTTTATTTTTTTTAAATTCGTTTTTGTTTGTTTTCAACACACAGGTCTGTTCTCTGATTGATTATTTTCAATGTTGCAGGCTTCAATTGTCGCTTTACGTAATTACAAAGATTAATTTTTATCTGTGTTTCAGCACTTGCCTCAAATCTTGCTAAAAAAAAAAAAAAAAACCTAGGTAGCCTTGAAGATTCTAGTTAAACGTAAGATAAAATAGTAGAAGAATTTGCCTTTGAAATATTGTAGACAAAAAACACAAATTTCTTTGAAAAGAAGAAATTCTAAAGATTCTGTGATGTTTGTTGGTTCCCAGATACAAAGATGATCATAATTGATATTTTAACATTTTAAATTTGTTTTTTTTTTTTTTTAAATTAACCTTTTAATGATTACACTTGTGTTGTCGAATTATAATTTGGCAAATGTAGCAAGAAGTTTGATATTTTTTTCGGTGCCATTAATTTCGGCAGGGGAAAATTTGATATTGTTTCTGTGCCACTAATTTCGGCGGTTTTAAATTTCTTGAAAATAAAACTATTTAACATATTTTCAGTTTCCTAAATAGACATTTTATTTACTGTCGGCGTAGTAAGAAAAAAAATATGATAGAGTTGTTTATTTTGCTGAAGTCATTGGTGTATAACAGTGATTTTACTCTTGTTTGTGTTCCAGGCCAAATTTCCCGTTTAAACTGGATGACTTCTGTATATCAAAATGTTCATCTGTGTTATTTTTTTCCCCTCCTTTACAGATACAAGTTTGAGAGACGGATTATTTCACGAGTTTAAGAAATATGGTAAAGTCAATGCTGTTCTAGTCTCCGGCAACGGGGAAGATAGATATGCCATCGTCAGCTTCAGAAAGTAAGTCAGATGTTATAATATTAATACATTCCACAGAGTAAATCTACAACTACATACATTTTAATTTTACATATTACAGTAAATTACACCTTGTTATACTGCCACCGTTTGTTCAGCCCAAATTTGGCAATATAAAGGCGTTTGGAAATAGGTTGAGGGAAATCTTTAATGAAGTTATAGGGTAAATTGGGAAAAAGGACCTTCAAAAACTGTGGCGTAATTTGAAATGGCAAATGAAATGAGGGGCATTATAAAGGTTTTACTGTGCTTTCAACAGTTGAGTTATGCAGGCTCTTTTAATGCATATTTCATGTAATTGAAAAGCACTGTTCATTAGATTAGACTTGATCTATATTTAGTTACACTTTTTGACATTTTGTTCCTCACTTTGACAAAAGTACAGTGGAATCTTGCTATCAAGACCACCTTACTGACTGACTCAACGTGGTCTGATTAGCCAGGTGGACTCTTAAGTGAGGTTACGGAAATATTAGCTATTTACGAAAGAATTTTTTACGGTCTTAAATGCAAGGTGGTCACATAAGCGGTGGACCAAGGTGGACTTAATGCGATGTTCCACTGTGTTCATATCTGATTTCTATTTTGTAATCCGCAGACCTGAAGATGCTGACAAGGCATTTGTTGCTTCTCAGGAGAAGGTCTTCTTTGGTACGAAGATCAAAGTTCGACATCATGAGGGGATTGGTAAGTTGATGTTTGAATTGTTTTTAATTTGCAGAGGAGTTGTGTATATTACACACCTGTCTCTCTGATATTTAGCTTGTAACTGTAGTGCATTAATGATTCCCAGTAACTTAAAGTTATACCATTTTCAACTCATTTTTAAGTAAAAAAAAAAAATACGACTCAAAGTCAACAAGAACTCTGTAATTTGAAATTAGTTACTTTTAGGATTCCAAAGTTCATTTCTCCGAGTCAAGTCAAGCTTTAGTGTTTAACATCAGGACCCAGTTGCACAACAGGATGTTAAATTTAACCCATGGGCTAACTGTAGGTTAAATTTAACAATGTGTTGTGCAACCAGGTCCTGGTTTTTAATTTTCTTAACTTTTTCTACAGAAGTTGATGATAATGAATTCCGACCACCTGAAGCCGAACTTGATGAACACCACCCAAAAGCGACTCGAACATTGTTTGTGGGAAACCTGGAAAAAGAAATTACAAATCAGGAGCTGCGAGACCGATTTACTAAATTTGGCGACATTATAGTATGTATACGTTTATAGGATAACATGTATGTTTCATTTTCTGTAGTATGTTGTATCATATAATATGTAAATTAGCACCTTTTGGATAAAGGTTAAAGGTCAACTGTCAGAGTCAGGTAGTAAAGATATTTGAATCAGAAAATTTTTCGGTTCAGTTCTTGTATCCCATGTCACCCTTCTTTTTTTGTTTTTGGATATCATCAATTTCTTGTTTGTTTTCCAGGATATAGATGTCAAGCGCCAAGGAGCCATATCGGCCTACGCTTTTGTCCAGTTCCTGGACATTACCAGTGTTGTAAAATCTCTCAGGGAGATGGATGGGGAGATCTGGGGATCCATGAAATTGAAGGTGTGTATTAAAACGGTGTCTCTTGAATTTTATCATTGAATGCATTTCAAAAGGACGATACTCTTTCATTTTACTTTTTAACATTATTAATACACTAAGTGTGATTTCAATAGAATGTCATAAAGATATAGCTTGAATTATCCTGCATTTTACATATTAAATGTGTTTCCCACACAGAGGAAACAATTGTCATGGGCAGTGTCATTCTTGTGTTTATGTAACAGAGTAAAAGTTTAGTGTTTAACTTGTCAACCCCAGTAGTCACATTAGACTTGCCCAAACTCATCAACCCCTGTACTCACATTTAGACTTGCCCAAATCAATAAATAATATGGTCTGTTGTCATAATTTAGGAGTGAACAGGTCAATATATATATATATATGTGTGTGTGTGTATATATATATATATCGCCTGTAAAATTATTGTGAAATTTGGGTTCTGAATCATACACTCCTAAATCATAACAATGGACTTCACCATACTTTGGAATGGGCGAGTCCAAATGTGGCTACAGGGCCTGATGAGTTAAGAGGGGACAGACCAAGTGGTAGCAACTAAGCTTACGTCATTTGCATATGCATACCAAATGCAGGCAGGCAGGGTACAACAGCTTGTTGCATATAATTCATTGTATATCTTGTCATTTACCAGCTAGTGGATCATTTTGATTATGTGACATTCTTAATATGACATCCGTACAATAAAGGTCACGAGAGATCTGATTGGCCAAAACAAATCTGGGTCATTTTGTAAATAAGATGTTTTGACAGATGGGCAGAAAGAGATATTGAGAAATTTAATGACGTGTCTTCAGTGTATAAACAAGTTGCATAATCTAGATGTAAATTAAACTGATAATTAGTTATTTGTATATCATTGTCAGTTTTTTACATCAGTTTTAATATTCTTATAGAGGTCTACTGCTAAACAGCAGTCTCAATTTTTCCATATTAACAGTTTCTGTAGAAAGAAATTAAAGCTAATTTTAGTGCCTTTTGTCATTCAGTGATAATTTTGAAGATACTTCAGTCACATTCATTCTTAAGGTCACTTAATATTTTTACAGCTCGGATTCGGTAAAAGTATGCCGACCAACTGTGTATGGCTAGATAATGTGGACCAGACAGTTCAGGAAAACTTCCTGTGTCGTCAATTCAGTCGCTATGGACAAGTCACACATGGGATTATAGATCGGATACGAGGCAGGGCCTTAGTGTACTTTCCAAACATGGAGCAGGCTCAGTTTGCGTTAAATGAAATGAGGAACAGAATTCTTAATAATAAGAAAATAATAGTGAGTATTTCATGTTTCTTTTCCCAGAAGAATTAGAAATGAAATAATTGATAATATCATAACTGGTTATTTATTTATTTATTGTTGTTTAACGCCACTTACAACAATATTTCAGTTATATCGTTATATCTTATAACTGGTATAAAGCAAATGTTTGTACAAAGTTGTGAGAAATATTTTGAATTTACTGAAAAAGTCTGTCTCTGTGTGTGTGTGTGTGTGTGTGTGTGTGTGTGTGTGTGTGTGTGTGTGTGTGTGTGTGTGTGTGTGTGTGTGTATAAGATGAGAGAGGGGGGTAAAGGGTGTGTGGATAGACAGAGATAGGTGAATAATTGAACATTTCATTCATAAATGGAATTTGTAAAATGTTGCTAGCATAATAATATGGAATTTGTAATATTTTGCTAGCATAATAATATGAATTTGTAATATTTTGCTAGCATAATATGAATTTGTTTTATTTAGTATAAATCTAATGATCTGACTCATTTTCTGTGCATCAAATTAATTTGCTGTCCTGTTTTTAGATTGATTTTGCTAGCCGAGATTGTCAAGCCGAGTTTTATGAAAATATGGAAAAAACGGGTCAGCTGAAACCAGGATTGCGTCCGGATGAAAGACGAGGCTGGATGTACAACAGACAAACTCCAGATGGACAATGGGAAGCCAGGTAAAAATTTTAAATAAATCCAATATAAACCCATTTACCCCTAAAGACACATTTGGACTGATCTGAGTCATTGATCAACAGAAGAGTCCATTGTTTTTCAGGGGTTGATGAGTTAAGAAAGGAAAGATGAAATTTTAAGAATTTTTTACAGCAATTTTTTTGCTGTCATGCATTGTATTCTTTGTTGTGAAGTACGTTATGAAAGTCATTTTTGTTTTGGGGGAAAATTTTTTATTGTATTTCCTTTTTTCCAGTTATGATAATCGACCAGGAAATTTCTTCTTCAATAAATTCAATTATCCTCCCGGATTCAGAGGTAGAGGCCGAGGAGGTGTTGCTCGCGGGAGGGGAGGATTCAATAAAGATGGCTTTTCAGAGGAATACCGAAGGACTAGGTAAGACATATCCTAACTTCAAATAGATGAGTATATAACTGTCAAATAGAAATTTCTATATATGTTGTAATCCTTAACCTGTATACTGATACATCTTGTTCCAGTGGTGGATCTAATTTTAAAGTTCAATGAAGATGAATGTAAATAATAATTGAAATTTTGCAAAAGGCCTGAAGTGGCATCTTTGGACTGACATTTCCATTATGACATCACAGATAAATGGCCCGTCAAACATTTGCTCGATTATGACGTCACGATCAAATGATGTCAAAAATGCACATTGAGAGCCACGTGCCCGACATTTGGCACTTAGGAAATTCATTTTGTTGAGAAAAAAGACATGTATTAGGTTAAAGGTCATATCTTCTGTATGTTTTATATTGTACCTTAATTAGAGTGCAAACCTTTCATAAGAGACCGCTGACACAAACGACCACCTGTCTTATATGGCATTATCTAGAAAAAGAATGACTTCTAGAAACTTAGCTATTTTACTGGCAGATGGCTGATGGTCTCTACCCAGGTACATTGTAACTGGGTGCTCTCCTCCACCTCTAAAACCTGGCTGCCATTATATGACTGAAAAATTGTTGAGTGTGGCGTAAAACAACATCCATTTTCAAAATTTTATTAACGATGTACCCTGCCCTCGAATGTATGTGATCACAGACATTTTACATAGAACAAACAACTAAATAATTTTGTTGTATTTTCAGATCATATGAAGAATACAGATACGCCGGTGAGAACGATGACTTTGAGAATGATTTACGAGCATATCAACGAGAACGTCGAGAACACGGAAGCCAAAGCCCATCTCAGTATAGCGACGAAATGTACGAGGAGGGCACTTACAGGGGGAAAGCGTACTTTAAATATCAGGAATCTTATCGTAGCGGAAGTCCAGTAAGTGACCGAGGTTATGAGGAGTACGATTATGGGAAACAACGTTCAGACGAGAAATATTATAGTAAAGAAAGATATAATGCTACTATGAGAGACAGGAGTCCTGAAATGGAATATGATACAAGACGATTCTCTCCGGGAGGCAGGAGTTGGAGTAGATCTCCTTCTCATAGTGCACCTCCAAAGGAGGTTTTTGGGCGTAACACCCCACCAACTCCAATGGATGATGAGGCTGGACAATTCTCATCAAGAGATGCAAGTCCTCTTGAAGAAGGACATGCAAAATACAGTGAATTCAAAGGAAAGAATCGTAAAATAGAGGATGACTTTATGATAAATGAAGCTGACATTGCAGAAATAAATAGATCCTCGAAATATCATGGGTCCAGTGGTTATAGAAAAGATCAAACCTCACCTTGGGGTGAAGAAAGATATGACAGGAAAAGATCATTCGAGGAATCGTTCGGACATGATTATCCTCAGTTTGACAAATCCCCGCGTAAACTTGATAGACAGACAAGCAGGGGAAGTAAATCAAGTGTACTAGATAAAATTTCAGATTCGAAACGGGATTTATATCAGAAAGTGCAAATGATACAATCACGGATTAGTGACAAATTGAAAAGTCGTGAGGAGGGCAGTCCGAGCTCTGCCAGTAGTGAATCAGAACCTGGACTTATAAATGAAGGAGAGTTATCCAAATTACAGAATGAGAAACAGTTGTTACTTGAAAAATTAAAACAGTTAGAAAAAGATTCTAGCAATAGTGATATTGAGGAAAATTTAGATTCAGAGGATAGACGGAAAGTTGTTTCTAAAAGACAGAGATTGGACTCATCTGTTGCATCATGGGATAGTAAATCAACAGGTCATAGGTTACAAAGTGAACTCGGTAGTGTTATTGTTAATCCAAAGAAAGCGTTACCGTATGAAGCATCTCGCGGAATGGACACGACTCAGAGCTTACGGAAACAAATGGACCATATACGTAAGCTTGAAGAGAAGTCTAAATTAGAAGAAAAGAACAAAAATTTTAATGTAAATGCTGTACGGACAAACGTTAATGATGATAGTGATATGGAAGAAATTTCTACTTCTCTTTTATCTCCCAAGGAAATCCCAGCTTCTTTCAAAAAGAGGAAAAAATATGAAATCGCGGAGGATAAAAACCGTTCATATCGTCTGAAGCGTGGTGATGAGGATGATCGTGGCAGTAGTGACAATGAAAGTTTGAAAAATCTGTCACGTGATTCTTTATCTTCAAATCCTATGTTTAGACGTATGTCTAGTGGTCACTCGTCACCTAGAACACCCATCACTCCGCATCTCCCACACGAGATGCCACTAGATTATCATAGACATAGTGAGTCTGATTTGTCTGCAAATGAGGGACATATAGTCGCTCATAGTGAAGATTCTAACAGGAAAAAGAACGATTCTAACAAAACTCATGGTCACAGATCAAAACATCGGCATAAAGAGGAACACCAACCTACAATAATTCCTCTTGGTGACGATTTCCCAAACCCGGAAATTCAGGATCCGAGAAATCAGCATAGATACACTGAACAAATTTCACTACCTCTACCTAAATTTGCAGATTTAGATGCTAATGTTATGACATCTCCGGATGTACAGGACTCTCCGGATATAATGAAAAATGAATCTCCATGTTTCTCTCCTCCCAGCAGTGGGAGTAAAAATACTTCTCCTCAAAGATCTCCGAGCGAGTCAGCATCAGCTGATTCTCAGGAGCTACAGCAACAAGAATATATTCCGGAGGAACCAACGGGAGATCTACCCACAGAAGAGGGTACTTCTGGAGATGTTACAAAATCCAAGAATGAAATGGACTCTGATGAAGTAGTATCAGATGCTAGTGAACATAACGAGTCATTTGAATCTCCGGATAAATTATCTCTGGAAGAAAGAATACGTAGACTTGATGAAAAACTTAATGCTGTTCCTGTTCCGACAGCAAGCTCAAAAATATCTACGGATTATACACCATTAAATATTTCCTCAGGGTTTAAATCAGACTCTAACAGTTCATCAACACCAAGGACTAAGTCAAACATGTATTCTAAGTTTAGAATTAGTAAACGGCAGGATGCTGTCGGCACTGTGGATAGTAAGTCCGGGGAGACTTCGGATATTGCAAGAACTATGATATCAAGAAGTAGTATATTTGATCAAGATTCTCGGAGATTAGAACAGATAAATGAAAAATATTCCCCAAAACTAAATGTTAGTATAGATGATAGTCCTAAAACTGTGCCAGTACGGAATAAAGCCGCTGCCAAAGAAATGCCAAAAGATTTTCCACTGACTGCACTGCCAGGCTCACTGGCTGGGCGTCTAGGAAACGCAGCAACTTCTTTTCCAACACTTTCAGTTAACACAACAAATCAGACTGGTTTAAAACCAGAGGAAATGTTTGTCAGTCCCTCATCGGAAAGTTCTTCTGTTAGTCCTGCACTTACACCATTACACGATAAACAGTGGCAATCGGACAATTTACTAATTAATTCGAGTCGATTAAGTGAATTACCTGTGACTAATAATACAAATGCTAGTGTGCCAAAGACATCCATTAATGAACAAGTGAATTCCAGGGATTGTATTCAAACTCCAGCATCGGATGATGTGTTTCATAAAACATTTTTAACACCTGCAGCTAAAAAACAAATGGAATTTAGTGTTGTCAGTGTCAATCCAGACAATAATAGTGTGATTCATAGTAAAAGTGACGAAGAAAAATCTATACCGAATCAGGAACTTAAATCATATTTACCGAATGTTGATTCTAAATTAAATGTCAATGTGGATCTTAAGTTATCTCCGAAAAAGGACAATGCTGATATGGATGTTAGTTGTGTAGTTAAAAATGATATGAAATCACCGATTCCTGCAGTAGAAAAGGAATTAAACTCTGCAAAACTTGGTAACATATCTCCAAAAACTGAAAGTGACCATTTAACGATGTCAGTTTCTTGTACAGCTGCTAATAATAGTCAGCCAGTACAGGATGAAAATACGGTGGGTGTTACGAGTGAAATGGACTCTACAGAGGCACATATACCTCAGGATAATGCGACAGTAGTAGCGCCTCTAAATGAAAATAAAGATTCTGAAAATAATTCAAAGGATACTGTGAAAGAAAATCAGCAACCGAAATGTGACTCGTCATCAAATATGACAAATACCTCAGATACGACAGTGATTAAGACTCCAAATTTAAAGGGAGGTAATTCAGAAAATCAGGAAACCTCGTCACCGTTGAAAGTTGTGAAACAGAATTCGCATTCCTCAAGCTCTGGAGTTAAAGATCATGTACACAATAAATCTAATCATGTTGGCAATAAAGAATCCTCTAAAAAGAGTTCCATTGAATCCGTTGAGGATATTCTTGGATTAAATTCTCCAGTTGTTCTTGGGAAACGGAAAGCCGAGGCTGAATCTTCTACCAAATCAAAAAGCAATTCACATGATAAAGACAAAGTCAAAGAAAGTGTGGTATCTTCCTCGGAATGTGAATCGCCCACGAAGGAGGAGGAAGAAAAATCACCCGTCTCTAAGAAACCTAAAATATCAAAGTCTGAATCTCAGGGTTCAGATCATGTATCATCTGAAAAGTCAGACAACAGCAAAAGTAACAGTAAAGTTAAGTCCAAGGATGGCCAGAAAAAAGATAAAAAAGATCAGAAAAAGAAGGAAAAATCTGAAGGCGATTCTGTGAAAAAAGATAAAAATGGCGGGGAACGCAAAGATAAAGACAAAGATGGCGGAGTGGGAAAGGAAAAAGGTTCCAGTTCTGGAAAGTCGTCAGGAAGTAAGTCGGAAGATAAGTCTGGGACAAAATCTAACAGTAAAACGGACGATAAGTTACAGAGTAGCGGTAAATCAAGCAATAGCAAAAATGACGAGAAAGTAAATAAAACGCACGACAAAAATAAATCTTCAAGCAGTAAAAATGGTGATAAGACCAAATCTAGTAGTTCAAGTAACAAATCTGACAAATCCGACGATAAGAAGTCGGACGATAAGAAGATGGACGATAAGAAGTCGGACGACAAGTCCGGCAAAGTGGGGAACGATTCTAGCGAGAAATCCAAATCAGGCAGTGTAGATAATGTGAAAAAAGATACAGACAAAAAATCCGAACATTCTACACACAAAAAGGAACATAAGTCTGTGTCGTCTTCTAAAACTTTGCCAGAGTCAAAGTCAAAGGATAAAGATAAAACTAAAGATGGTAAGGAGGGACATTCTCAAAAGACAAACAAATCTAAAGAGGAACAAAGTGGTGAGGGACATTCTCAAAAGTCAAGTAAATCTAAAGATGATCAGTGTAGTGGCAGCAGTAAAGTTTCTAAGGGAGAGAAATCTGGAAAAGAAGGACATGGTGATAAAAGTTCGTCTAACAAAGAGTCTCATACAAAGCATAATAAAAAAGACAGTAACTCTGACAAAAGTGCTCACTCGAATAAAACTAATAAAGAAACGTCTTCCCTTGACAAGCCAAAGGAAAATACGGAAACCAAAGAAAGGAGTGGTTCCTTTGACAGTCCCAGCAAAACAAAAGAATCAAAATCATCGGAAAATGATGGAAAGACTAAGGAAAGGTCATCATCATTTACTGATGGAGAAAAGCAGAAGGATAAAAGCAGCTCCTTAGATTCTAGTGCTTCAAATAAGGAGGGGAAAAGCAATTCATCTGACTCTACAAAACAAAAAGAGAAAAGTAAACACGCTACAAGCGATAAAACCAGTAGCAAGTCGAAACATAAAGACGACGGAAAACACAAAGTCAAAGATAAACCGACGAGTGTTGATAAAGGTATGAAAGACAAAGTTAGTAAAGACAAGAGCGGTGTTAAAAAGGAGGAGGCGAAAAGTGAGGGAGTGAAAGAGGATAGTACAGAGAAAAAGTCTGACGGCAAAAGTGAACAAAAAACTGAACAGTCGGATAATAAGAGTAACAACAGTGAGAAAAATAGTGACGAGAAAAAATCGGAGAATAATGACGGAAAAATGGACATGAAAAATAGTGGCTCCGATAACAAGTCTGAAGGGAAGAAGGACCATAAGAAAAAGTCCAATGAGTCTACCAAGTCTGTGAGCAAGTCTCAAAAATCATCAAGCAAAGACAAAAGTAAAGTCATTAAGTCAGATCCCTCTGGTGAGGACAATAACAAAAGCAAATCACCCTCGAAGTCTGAACCCAAGTTGCCAAAAATACCGAAAGTTGAGGATAAAAACAGAAGCATCAAATCTGATACCGAGAAGTCCAAAGTATCGAAGTTGAGCGAGAAATCTAAAAAATCGGACAAAGAAAATAAAGATGTGAAAGTATCAAGTAAGAAAAAGGAGACGAAGAAGGAGGATAAAACGGAAAGTGTCAAGTCACCAGAACCTGTCAAAAAAGTCGTTGAGGATGATTTTGATTGGGATGCTTGGCAGGAGCCGTATGTGTCCATGTACGACAAGGTCAAACGCAGGTCAACCATCAAGGACAAAGAGAGGGAAATGGAACAAACTCGCAAGCAGTTTGATCGGCTACAACAGAGTCGGCAAAAGAAAACCAATGTTAACTCGATTCATAGTGACGGTCTTAGTACTGATAATGAGACGGAGGAGGACTCGGATGCTAATATGACATTGGCCAAGAAGAAGAAGGAGAAAACCGATTTATCGAAAGATGATTCTAACAAGCGCAAAAACAAGAAAATCTACAGCTCTTCTTCGTCAGAATCAGAAATTGATTTGCCCGTTTTGCATTCAGTTAAAAAGAATAACAAGAAAAATAAAATGCAAACACCCCAGAAGAAAGGCAAAAAGACATTATATTTTGAAATATATTCTAGTGATTCAGAGGACAATTGGACAGATAACAGCTTTTCTATGCCACCTGTAACCAACAAGAAGAAACCCAAAACTCCAAAACATGACGGAAGTTTTGAAAGTGACGACGTGTTTGGATTGAAACAAAAATCGGACACGAAATCAAAGAGCAGAAAAGAGGATAATCAGCAAAATAAATCCTTAAAGACAATTCAGAAGAAAGTGACCCCCAAACCTTCATATAAGAGCATTTTCACAAGCTCCGATGATTCTATAGATAGTGATTCAGATTTGGACATCGGGTCATCGAAACACAAATTGATTAAATCTGTAAAAGGCAAAACCAACAAACACGAGGAAAAGAAAACTCCCAAAATGACAAGGAAAATATTTTCATCGACCGACACTGAATCAGACGAGGATCCCGACGCATTTTCACAACCAAAGCCTGTTGTATTGCCAGAGAAGAAACCGAAGGAGAAAATAAATGTGAACTCTAAGACCCCAAAAAAGAGCGAGAACAACAGGAAAAAAGTTATAAGTGAGAGTGATTCTTGTGTGGAGGGAAGCAGTGAAGAGAAAAGTGTGGTCCCTGTGGAAACCAAGACCACAGTTACTGCTCTCACTGTGTCAGAGAAAGATATTACACTGAAGGAAGAAAGTTTGTTTGATAAAATTGACGCTGTTGTGGACAAAAAGAAGAAAAGCACTAAGAAGAATAAGAAAAAAGAAAAAGAAAATATTCTTGTTGGAGAAGGCAAATTGGAGATCGGCAAGGACAAGAGACAGGATCAGAATTCCAGTATTGGTTTATTTGAGAAGATGGAGACTTTGATGGCTAAGACGGAAATCATAGACAAACCACTGGTAGGTGATAAGAAATTAGTTAACGACTTGCATGATCAGCTGAAGAGAGAAGAGTTCAAGAACAAAATGGCTGAGTTCAGGGATTCTATATCGCCAGTGAAAAATGAGAAAAAGCGAGAAGGAAAGAAGAAAAAGAAGTCTGATGTTGTCAAGGAGACTGAGAAAGAGTCCAAAAAGGTCAGAGATGGTGAACATAAGAAGTCTGAGGTTACGTCTCAGCCAAACGAGTACTCGTCAGGGATAATAATAGATGAGAAAAAAGAGGACAACAGCAATGTAATAGTAGACGATATTCCAGTAGAGGAAGACTCATTAATCATGGACATTCCCCAAGCCACTGAGGAAAGAGTCTCGGATTTATTGGGGCATGATAAGGAAACCGTTAAAGATGACAAACCTCACTCTGTAGAGAAAGATAAAAGCATGGCTGTAGAGGATAGTGTTACAGTGACAACCAAATCTAACGACTCTACAGTCAAAGTCAAGTCAGAGTCGGACAGCAAAGTAGAAGAGGAGGGTAAAAGTAAGAAAGGAAAGAAGAAAAAGAAAGAAAAATCTGAAGAAGAAGGCATGAAGAATTCCAAAAAGAAAGAGAAAAATTTGGAAAAAGATGGTAGCAAAACCAAAAAGAAGAAGAATAAATGCAATAGCAGTTTTGATATGGATCAGACAATAGACGATGTCTCTAAAGGGAAGGATTTGTTGTCAGGGACCTGCAAAGATCATGGTGAAAATAAGGGAAAATTAACAAGTACCAGTACAGACGCATCGGATGGAGAACTGGACTTCAGCACACCGCTCTTTGAAAACTTTGTTCCTGCAAGTATCAGGCCTGCACGACTATCTCTGAAAGACAAGGACAAAAATGATAAATCCAGGGACAAAGATGATTTTTCAGATGCGGAAAGCGGAAAGGAAAAAGTGGATGAAAATTCTGCAGCTGAGGATAAACAAATGGAAGAAACGAAAATTAAATCTGAACCGGATGCAGATAAATTGGTTACGAGAGAGTCTGGAGAAGCAGATACAGAGGAGGTTAAAGGTACTCCAGTGAGTGAGACTGATACCAAGGTCAGTGCCGTCAGTAAGGTTTTCAGTCCACCTAGAGAAGTATCTCATCAAGATGTTGCTGGACACGGCGCAGACTTGCATAAACAAGCTGAGTTTGTTACTAAAGATGTGGAACATTCCAAGAAAACTGAGAGTACTCACAGCTCGAGCCATAAGTGGGACACTCCGTCTAAAAAGTCACACAATACATCCAATGTTGCCGACATCTTTGAGTTTACAGATGATGAAGATGACACAAACCCTCACAATGGCCCCCCAACCCAGACGCCCCGCAACCAACACCACAACATCAAGTGATTGACCGATTGACAACCCCCCCCCCCCCCGCCAAACCAAAGCATCGCCATGACGATTTGGAAAAGAAGAAGCACACCACAGACTCAAGGAACACAATGCCACACAAAAATGCTTTTGCACAGGCAGAATTCCGCAGAAAACAACGAAACCTGTGTACACCAAAAAACCGACACCCCGCAGAACGCAACCCACAGATGATGAAGATGATGTGATTGACCGATTTAAGCATCGCCATGACGATTTGGAAAAGAAGAAGCACACCACAGACTCAAGGAACACAATGCCACACAAAAATGCTTTGCACAGGCAGAATTCCGCAGAAACAACGAAACCTGTGTCGTCATGTAAACAGGAAGTTGAACAAAAATCAGAAGAGAAAAAGGAGACAGCAGCCGTGAGCAAACCTGGAGTTCACTTAGAGCAGGAAAGTTTGTTCGCATCATGGGCAAAATCATTGACAGAGGGTCATAAAAACAAAGTGAACGAGCCAGTGGTGAGCATTGATATTCCAGCGAGCATTAAAAAGACAACCAAGAAACCGAAACAACGCAAGACTGGAAAAACGAGCACTGCATCAGAGCCAAGTAGCGTCTCTTTGCCTCAGAGTTCTTCCGTTTCGCAGCCAGAGAAGGAGAATAAGTCACATGATAATCAGCCAGAGAAGGAGAATAAGTCACATGATAATTTTGCTCAAGATAACTTCGGATTTGACCTTCTGGAGGAAGACACCAGCAAATTGAACTCTGACAAGAGCAGTAAGGTAGAAAAGACACACAGTACAAAGAAAGAGAAAAGCAAGATAGAAGAAACTATTGAAGCTGTATCAACTATTCAGAATATAAACTTACAAGATGCAGAAAAGCAGGCTGATTCAGATGTAGAGAACGAGCCATTTACAGATGAGGGAGCTCTCATCATTGATGAAAGCTCTAGTGCTATTGTAGAACCAGCCACCACTGAACCTGCACAGGAACCAATTCCAGAACAGGCAGATAACGAAACTGCATTAGCAATACAGTCTATCTTGTCTTTTGATGACGGTGAGAAGGAACCTGAGAAAGTGAGGGAGTTTGTTGAGCCTGTTAGAGAACAGACGGAGGAGGCTGTTGAGAATTTGGCTGTATCTGAGTTAGAACTTGAGGCAGCTACAGCAACGGTATCAGATAAAGTTGATTTGATGCCACCTCAGGAGCCACCGACAATTCCACCTCAGAGTCCCGTGGTTCAGCCACAGTCCCAAGAGGTTCAACCAGAGCCCCAAGCTCTTCAGCTTGAAACGACACAGCAGCCTGACGCAGTTCAGTTGCAGCCTCGGACAGTACAGACACACACTCCAACAGTACAACCAGAGGCTAGTAAAACTCCATCTCATACAGGACAATCAGAATCAGGAAAACTACAATCACAGACTTATCCAGTGCAACCAGAACTGTACAAATTGCAACCTCACCCTCATACAGTGCAACAGGAACCTACAACAGTACCAAGGTATCCCCAACCATTTCATCCTCAGCCTAATGCTGTACTGCCTCAGCAGCTGAGTTCAGCACAGATGCATCCACAAACTGTACAATTACCACTTCAGAAAATGCTGTCACCACCTCGACCAGTACAACCTCCCCTGCCACCCCAAGCTGTCGAGGTAAATAAAGAACTGTCAAGTACTACTACAGAAAATGCCAACGTCTACAAGGACCCGAAAAGTGCATCAAACTCTAGTCTGTTGGAGTCGACAGATTTTGCATTGCGCATACAAGAAATACACAACCAGGTCAAGGCTACCACACCAAACAACCGCAAAACAAAAGTCACCAAAGGAAACAAGAAAACCAGACCTGGAAAGTCTCCATCACGTCCAGCATTTCAGCCGACAGCCGAGGATTTCTTCTCCGATTCTCAGTGCAAAGATGACTCTGATGATGGTGCGCTGCACATTGCTACAGAACCTGTGCACCCAGTGAGCATACCGAGTCCAGCCGTGCATGATGCAAAATTAATGAGCCCAGAAGGGTCTGATATCGAAACCCAAATGTTTGGGAAACCTGAAGGCAGACAGAGTAGAAGTAGAAAGAAGAAACAAGTAGGCAAATCTGCTCCAGCTGAAGAACTACAGCCAGAAATGACTGAAACTCCATGTAGAGAAAGTGAAGTTGACCATCACTTAGATATGTCCTCATTTGGATCTCCGACGGTTGGAGTAGATAAGCAGGCAGATGAAAATCGTTACCACTCAGATTATGTTGATTCTGAAAGACCAGAAGACGGAGATCAAAATCAGAGTTTGGATGAGTCAAATGAAACCAAGAGACCACGAAGGGGTGTCAGGAAACCCAAAAACTATAGAGAAATGTCTGGTATTACACGTACAAGTTCTCCAAGGTCATCCAGAACATCACCAAGGTCACCTCGTGTTGCATCTCCCAAACAGCTCTCACCAAAAGCAGAACTTGCCACTCCAGTTGTTAAAATTGAACGCTTGCCACTTGTGGGCAAAAATTTGAAAATGGATGAAGAAGTTAGCGAGAATATTATTAGGGAGCCTGTCTGCAGGGAAATTCCAGCTACTAAGGAGACTCCTGTGTCCAAGGAAGGTGTTCGGAGAGGGAGGTCAGCTGGATGCGTTCAGGAAGTAAGAGAAGAACCGACTGAAGTGCAACAACCTTGTTCACAAAAAACAACTAATGTTTTTGATTTTGCTGATGAAATTGAAGAGAAGAATGAGGTAATGGCACCGAAACGAAGGTCATCGGGGAGACGAAAGAAAGCGGATGGCCTGGATTCTCTTCTACATGCAAAAGATTCTGGCAAAGTTTTAACGTCTGAGATTATGGAGACAGGTATCAAGATCGCTATCGCTAGAACATCAATCCAGCGTTTTAACAACCAGGAGAAGAGTCAAGAGCAACATAAACCCAGCGAGTCCAGACCACCGACAAATGTTGTCCCAGAACCGACAGCACCAATTAATGAAACACTACCACCTGTGGTTCATGTGGAGGAGAAAAAGACACTAAAGCCACGGGATATGATGAACGCTGAGAATAGATCAAGATCTAATTCACTTGTGGCCGAGGCAATAAATATACAACCTCCCAAAGTGGATGAGAACAGGAGTAGGGCCTCTACAGTGGTTAGTTCCCCTGCCATCCCGAGCATACCAGTGGTGGCAGCACCTGCTACTCCTATGAGCAACATTGACATAATTATTGACAATGTGTCCAAGGGCATATTTGATATAACTGATGTAGAAGAACCTGCCATTCATGAAAGGCTTACCACCCCGTTAGTGATAGATGTTGGTTTGCATGAAAAGAAAAGAGCGCAAAGTAGATACAGCAGTGAGGAATCACCGGCTCAACAACCACCAATGCGGTCACCACAGATGAAGTCGCCTCAAATGAAATCGCCTCAGATGAAGTCACCTCAGATTTGCTCACTGAGTCCTGTGTTCCCAGCACAACAGCATCAGCATGTCAAAGGTCAAGTGACCAGTCCACCTATGACGATGTCGGTTGTGAGCCCCTTGTTTCCACAGAATCAAATCCGAATGACGCAAAGCATGAAGGGAGCAGTTATGAACAGTCCAATGTATTCTTTGCCGCAAGGTATGTTGCTTGAAATATATCTATTCTTTTTTCTTTTACTCGTCGATACATGTGTATATGTATGTGCACATATGTAAGTGAGTACATTTTATATAAGTAGCATTGTCCAATCCTTCTCTACTGCTTGATATATATTTTTTCATGATCACAAAATTTGGGTTTTGAAACTGCATTTAATTCAGTTTTATTTGGTCTCTTTTCAGGTGCTAGTTCTGATCCAACAATTTCTGGTCAAGATTTGTCGAAGAAGCTGCAGATGTCATCAACACCCACAACTGTACCATCTCCAGTACAGAGTCGATCCATGGGTATCGTAACCATGGCGACCAAGCCAGAGCTTTCATCTGTTCCAGTATCACATATGCAAGACACCATGATGAATTCCAGGTTTCCAGATACAACTACCTCTGTCGTCATGGCAATGTCACAGCCAATAGTATCTACAGGAATGCCCTCCTCATTGGCATTACAGAGAGGAGATATGGGTGTAAATATGACCAAGAATGTTGTAAGTCATCCAAACGTTTCAACTCAACCAATTGCAACGACGACATTGAGCACCGTCTCTACAAGTGCCATGAGCCGGTCAGTGATAGCCAGTGCTCACACTCAACAGTCCCAACATGGCGGTGCCATGCCAAAAATGGACATTCAGAGACATTCACTTCCTACTCCTTTGTCACACCCAAGCATCATGGGTAATAATGCTCCTCCGAGGTTTCAACAGCCAAATTCCGTAGTCACAACTGTCCAGAACATTCCACAGTCGGAGAAACAAACATTCACCACCCCACAGACGACCACCATCTCCACGGTTGCTACAACGGCCGAACGTCAACAACCTAACGTTACTTCAGCACCTACTTGTGTCGTTCATCCGATTACTACAACATCTCTTACCAGCAAGCAACAACACCTGACGCAGATGATGCAACTACAGACTGCAATAGCGGAAAATCGGCTGCCATATCATCAAGCTCAGGCCCTGTTTCACGATCCAAAAGTATTTGACAGTTTTACAAAGGAACAGATCAGAAACATGGCTCAGAACCATCCGTTTTTACAGCACATGGCTGGTCAGTCACACATAATCCAACAAATCGCCAATCACCAAGCCATGATGGAGTTACAGCAAAAACAGCAAGAATCTGCAGTTAAGCCAAGTAAAGGCCGACATTCTCAGAGTAAGCAGGATATGGTCAAAGAGCATGCCCAGCAGAGACCACCAAGTGCTCACAGTAATTCTCAGAAGCCTGGAGTGTCACAGGAGTCTATGAGACCAGGCAGCGCTCACGAGTTCTTGCCAATGTCTCTACAAGAGCAGTATAGAGCTCAACTGTTGCATGCTGGGAAGCCGTTCTACCAACCACAGATGTGGTCCCAAGTACCACAGCACTTGGCTCCGGCAAGTGGGATGAAAGTGGACGACAAAAAACTGCAACCAGATCATAAAACTACGTCGCCTAACATGGTGCACCAGCCATCAGCAGTCGTAGCAGCCAGTGTAAGTTCTCAGGGGCATTCTCAGCACCCACAGATCAAATCTCCGGCACTAGCCCAAACAGCCCCAAGCCCACACCAGGTTGGGCCTGTTCATAGTCAAGCATCTGGTATACAGAGGCCCAGCAGCCCGGCTATGACCAAAAAGGTAATTTTCTATATGATTTCTGAAGTTTGAACTAGTACTCATATGTTAACATATATTTCTCTTAGAGGCCAACAGTGTAATGTGGGGGTTAAGAGTTTAAGATCTGATAATTTCCTCAAATAATATTACTAGATATGCCAGTTAAAGTGAATGTAAGAATTTAGCAAAGTGAAAGTTTTAAGATTTCAGGCATAGATGTTTCAGCATTGTCAATATGCCTGTGAATTTTGATATCTGTATACATAATGTACTTGTAATTTGTTATTCATCTTAAATAAGCGTCTATTTCACAAAATGGCTGATGATTGGATTTGAGTCATAAGAGGTCATCAATTGGAGGAAAAAAAGAAACTGTAAACCAGAAATATTTTACAATGTATGTAACAAGTGGGCGACTTCTGAAATGTTTCATTTATTCTATTCTTAGGTGACCGAGAAACAGTTACACAATATGAGGTGGAATGAGGGCAATTCTGGAAATATAGCCAGTGCTCACGAAGGACAAAAGTCTCGACCACCATCACAAGAGGCATCTAGATCCTCCCCACATGATCACTGGAGTAAGTTCACATTCCATTATGTTGTTGTCCAGGGTTTGTTGTTGTTTGTAAACTGTATTGCAGGCGTGAATATGTTCTGTAAGGCCAGGCAGAGTTGTACATTAGCAAATTTATTTTTCTGTTGTTATGTTAAAATCCATAAAATCTTAGTTTGAGATGAGTTAATTTTTTGTGTGTGTTTATCAATACATACAGTTAAAGTGTTAGGTTACAGTTTTGGAATTGTTCACCATTCACCTAATAATGGTTTTTCACAGGTATGGAGACTTGTTGATTCTCAGAATGCTTGTAATTTGCCCTTTTGTCATATATCCTGACACTTTTCCATTATTACGTCAAAATTAAATGGCCCGTCAAACATTTATGTGACTATGACATCACAATCAAATGACTTCAAAAAGTACCATGTCTCAGACATTTTACAGTAGACCAATTGTTCAGTAGTAGAATACATGTACTTGCTTTGCATGACAGAAATATGGGTCCAGAATTAGGGTCAGAATTACAAGTGTTTTTTGTCTATAAATATAAAGATGGTTTATATTTATTTTGTATTTTGTAGTGTATGGCCCATCAGGGCAATCGGGCACACATCAGCACCAGCTTGGACCTAAGCCCGCCCATCAGCCTCCGGAACAGGGTGTTAATATGATGTCACAGAAAGACCGGATCATACAAAGACAGCAGGAGGAGCAGCGGCAGCAGGAAATGCAGTACCAGCGTGAAATGTTGCAGCGTGATGAACTGAAGAAGCAAGAGAAAAAGCGTCAGCAAGATCTGCACTGGCAACAGCAGTTTGCTAGAGAACAAGAGCATCAGGCTGTCGCAAGTCAAAATCAGGGTCGACGAGAATCTCAGCTGCCACCTTCTGTTCCGACAAATCAACCCACTGATCTACGACAGACTGCTCATGTTCCAGGTCAGCAGAGAGCTGGAGGACAGAGTGACGGAAAAGGTCCAGCTATAGTAGATCCCAGATACGGGCAACATCCAGGAGGTCTAGCCTACTCCATATCCGACTTACGCAGACCATCATCTCAGACTCCAAGTGCATTTACACCACCTGTGTCAGGCGGAGAATTGTCACCAGGTAAATACAAGTGAATTTGCTCTGGTTTTATCAGCAGATTTAAACATAGAATTCTGAATTTCTCTTTGATTTGTTTCATATACGGTGAAATTTCCACATTGAAACCACCTAACTGACTGATTGAAACCACCTTACTGACTGATTGAAACCACCTTACTGACTGATTGAAACCACCTTACTGACTGATTGAAACCACCTTACTGACTGATTGAAACTGACTGATTGAAACCACCTTACTGACTGATTAAAAGTGTTATAATTTGTGAGTTGGTCTCAGAAGTGAGGGTATTATCTTGACAAATATCTGTTAGAAAATGCGCAATGTGTGGTGATCTTAAGTCAAGGTTCCACTTATATCTTGAGATTTAATGTGGGCAGTATTCGTAAAAAAGATATCTCGCTTTTATCTTTGATTGTTTGGAAAATCGCATCACAATATTATCCGAGACTATAATATCCTTGATGATCTATGTAAAAATTTTCTGCAAAGGATTTTAGAATACAGTTTTTGTTTAGTGTTCCTAGTTCCTATGATTATTTGATATAAACTTTGACCTTTACTTTGTTATAGGTATACCAGCCGCTCACCTTTCGACTGCAGAGATGCAACGCTTATACCAGCAACAGCTTCTACGCATGCCTCACCTACCCATCGACCCACATCACATGATACATCAGATAACGGCACAGCTACCACACCCCTACATGGCAAGGGCTGGAATGGCAGTGGACCATCACATCACAGACGGAAGGCCACCCTCCCAGCAAGGCTCGTTACGATCTCCCTCTTCTCACCAAGGGCAAGGAAATGCTGGACAACAGAACACGGGAAAGCATCCCAACCAGGAAATTATTCAGCACATTCATGAGTCACCAATGCATGGCATTCCCGCACGACCTTCACTGCCAGAAGGACCACCTGGTGGGGAGGGAAGTCTTCTCAGTCTTTTGCAGGTAATTAACGTCTTTATGTTTTCATCAATAATTACTGAATTCCAAGTTTTTCAGCCTGCAGCTATGTTTTCAGATGTGGTTCTTATCTACTATGTAACCTTGAAGTTTCCGGGGCCTAGGGGTTAGAGCATCACGGTTTAAACCTTAAAGTCTCTCACTTCTGGTCAGCGCAGGTTGGAGCCCCATTGGAACCTCAGCTGATTTTATGAGAAAGTTTGCCAGTTTACTTGGGGAAGGCTGGTGGTCTCTTTCCATGTACATCATGACCAGTTGTAAGAGCACCGCGCTTCTCTCCTCCATCATTACAAACTGGCAGCCACCATATAACTGAAAATATTTTGAGTGTTGCGTAAAACACCATTCAAAATTTAAAAAAAATATTTGAGAACCATTCAGTTAAACGTCTGTAAATAGAATCCCGTTTTGAGAGACCACATTTCATGGAAGATTGGGTGATCTCTTAAGACAGATTCTTGACTGTAGTATTGAATGCCGAATTTTCATAATCTTTCATTTCTTCTAATGGTTTTTTTTTTCCTGATTTACTTTCAGCGGTACCCCGTCATGTGGCAAGGTGTTCTAGCACTGAAGAATGACCAGTGCGTGGTTCAACTTCATATGATAAGCGGCTTCCAGGAGTTAGTCAAAATGTCCCTCCCACAAAAGGGCAGAGATGGCACAGTTCAGCCACTAAGGATCGCTCAGAGAATGAGACTGGAGGCCGCACAGCTTGATGGTGTCTCCAAACGAATGCAGGTAAGATTGTGAAATTTATACAAAACAAAACAGCGGTTTAAAAATATTCTATATTTGTCAATTCTGTAAACATTCTATTTATTTTCGGGTTTTATAGCCCCTACTCCTGTAGTAACATATTGATCCCGTTTGCTCCTGTTAATTCTAGAATGTAATATTTTCTGCCACCCCCTCCTTCCATTGTTCTGTTTGTGCCTAGGTAGACCTTTGTCTCAGAGAATGTAATATAATGAGAATTAGCAGCCTCCTTCAAATGTTCGTATAAAATTCTGTGTACACTGTGTTAACTTATTTATACCTTGTGCAACTTTGTTGGAAGAGGTATGTAATTTTTTACCATTCAGTCTGTTAGTCCATTTCTGGTTTTCAGACAATATCTTGAGAACAGGGCCTGGCACCCATTAAAACTTGAGAATTTACTCAAGTCTGAGAATATTCTCAATTTGGCCTGTTTAGCCAATCAGAATTGAGGATAAACCAAAGTTGAGGAAAGATTTTAGACTTAAGTAATTTGTAAGTTTTATGGTACCAGGCCCTGATTTAGGGATCTTCTTCAAACTTGCCACAAAGCTTATTGATCATAACATACAGATTATATTTAAATGTGAGTACAATAAGAATTTTTATTTTCGAGTTGTGGCCCTTGATTTTATTCAGAATAATCTTATTAAAAGTGGAAATATTTTTTTTTTTTTTCCAGTTTGACAACGATTATTGTATGTTGCTGGCACTGCCTTGTGGACGGGACCATGACGACATTATTCACCAGACACGTGCAATGTCTACCGGATTTATACAATATCTACAACAAAAACAAGCAGCTGGCATTGTTAATGTTCCCGAGCCCGAGTCTGTTCAGGTAATTGATATTTTTTTTTTTTCAGTTTGACATTTATGAGTTCCAATCTCCAAAATTTTGTGTACACATAAATTTCAATGAATTTAGTCACGGCCTTGAATGTTAAGAGCACTTAAACCATCAGGTCTCTCGTATCTACCGGGCAGGTGTTTGTGTCTCGCTAAAGCTTGAGGTGATAACATGGGCAATGTATATAGATCCATATAACCTGGCGAGAATGCTGGATGGAGTCACGTGAATCATTTCTTGACCTTTAACCTTACTTCGTCATAGCTGAAAAGCGAGCAGACTCATCTGTTTGATAATCAGAAGGTTACTCCGCCCCGCCAAATTATGTGAATTGGATTATACCAGTTTATTTACAGAAGTCTTTTCCTGGCATGTTGACTAGTGACTACATGCAAAAGATCTACCAGCTGAAGTAGAAAATCTTGTGTTCTATGTCCTTCTATTCTTCATACCAAGAGTAATCATAATTTCTTTTTTATGAGTTTTCTGAAATTTCACATATATTTTATCTATCTAGACTTTGCACATATAATAACTTGTTGTGTGTTTGTGAAATGTATAATTTTCATGTGATTTTCTGTTTTCTTTTACAGCCAGGATATGTGGTTCATATTTTTCCACCTTGTGAATTTTCCCACAATACACTTGGGCGTCTTGGCTTTGACTTAATGCACCAAGTTCGTGACTTGGCTCATCTCTTGGTGATAATTACTACAGTAGCCTGAGGAATATTATCTTTGGTGTCGCTGTTGGAATTTCAGATTTTAGTTGCTGTGGATTCATACGAGCAAGGCTTATTCTTCTGTTTATGAATTGGAATATATTCTCCGGACGGAGCTTTCACACCGGATTTTACACTTTTGAGATCCGAATAATTACTGGATTAATTATTTCTGGATTTATGTTAAACTCGGATTTTCAATAAACTACTGGATTTGTCATTTTCATTTTCTTACCCTGGATATTATGGGATTTGTATATTTTTTTTGTGAATAATACAATATTTTTGCACATGAAAATGAGAAAAAAATCGGAACAGATTTTTTGGCTTCATATTGAATTGGGATTTAGACATTTTTTTTTTCGTCACTTGAGAGTTTTGATTTATATGCGAGATGATTATTCTTTATTAATTGTTTGCGGATATATGACTTCTCGTGTTCTAAACATGCTAGCGGCATGACATCAGCAAAAAATGTGTTAAGCTATATCATCTATCAGAAATCTAATATAAAGCTTAGCGAGGCGTTGTCATGACAACTCTAAGGATTAATTGCTTTATGAATGAGTATGAAGTGTTCTGATACGTGTATCAAAAACATGATGTTGATCATTGCATTAATTAATTATAGGGCATCCCCATTATATGTATATGTGGATTTGTACTACGTGTAGTCTACATTGCTGTGAGTTCGTGTGATTGTGGTAAATTTGCTTCGCAAGACGGAGGTATTGTTGCCGGCCCCTGGCATCATCATGCTGTCCTGCACACGGTGGAGTTATTACCATTTTAATTATTAGCACATTGTATAGGAGTGCTATGGTGTGTACAGAAAAATTAAAGGGAATCCCTTTGTGTTTAGTAACATTGACAGTTCAATGTCTATAGTGTGGAATATATAAGGGTATGATTCAGGCCGGGATAAGAGGATATATTGTTATATATATTGTACAGAATGTATTATTATGTGTATATGTAAATATATAGTGATTAGGTATTGTTGCCCATGGCAACGTCAACAGCTGTAGTAAATCATTGTTATGTTAATTATTTATTGTATAGATGGTCGCTGTAGCTTCACGGCAACATTGCGTTGCTTCGTGACCTGCATTATAGTGCTGTAAACGTGAACAACCCGTCCCTATTATCAATAGATCCTCCTCCTGACTTCATTCAAAGTGATCATTTCCTAGGTAGAGGATCGTAGATTCTGGTGTATTATAAAAATACTCACATGAACTTCATCAGATTAATTTGTTATCGTGCTTATTGTACATATAAGAATCTATTACATGTACAGATTTTTTTTTATTTTGGATCCACCCATTGGAATATTGTTTTGAGATATAGCAATATTGCACTGGGATTGGTTATTAGATGTTAATGGTTTTTAAATAGTGTCTGTGATATATTTGATTGTGAATTTCTTAGGTGGTATATATATATATATATAAATAAATATATTACATAGACTGTGTTCTCATCAGATCATTATTGCTAGCATTCATTATATCAGTCTCTTTCATTTGTTACTTCATATTTTTGTGAATGAGTGTCTTGAATGGATTAGCAGTATCTGTGTTGTAGCCCGATAATCATCCCAAATCCCCCATTGTATACCTGATACAGTACACTTGTTATGTAGACTTCTAATCTAACCAGGAAAGAGAGTATTCAAAGGGGAAACAACTCTTTATTTAAAAATTTCAGCCAAATTGAGCTGTTTTCAAACTACATTCATTTGCTGACAATCTTCTTTCCAAATATTTGCTTTGCTTTTGTATTTAAAATGGATTTAAGCATGTGAAATTTTAGTATTTCAAAGTTTTATAACATCTGTTTGAGAAAATATGTCCGTTTTTAATATCATTCTGGATACTTTACCGGTAAAAATTTTCAAAACGCATGTGTAATCTTTTTAGTTTTCCCTGTAAAACTTTCTTATTTCTCTGAATGAAAACACTAAAAATGAATGTTAAATTGTAATTTCTAGACAAATAATGTTGTTTACCATGTTTAACATTACAAAAGATGGGGCTAAATGTATATTAAACCTGTGGAGCTTGGATTTTTTTTTTTCTTAGAAATGTCGGGGGAGGTTAGCAGTCTATATATATTGCTTTTGTGAAAGAATGATGTGAGTGTGTTTATATGGAGAGAGTATGATGTTAGGTATGGATAACCAGTCACGATAACAAACATATTCATTTATACTATTTTATATCTCGGCTTATTCACTCCACGTTTCCTTTTCCTTTTGCCTTCCTACTTTTCTGAACCTTTACAATTATTTTTATCCCAAAATGTTTTCCTGCTTGGATTTAAATATGCACATGTTGTATAACAAGAAAAATTGGTAAATATAAATACGATTTTAAGAAATTGACGAAATTGCTTCGAGATTGGTTTGAAAATTTTATAAGATGTTGGTACACAGTGCACTTGTAGTTAGTCTCTCTTGGAACAGGTGATTCTGAACTCTCTCTCTCTATCTCCTTTAAAACCAATTTGTCATTCATTTCACTCCAGCAAACATTTATCATCATTGAATGAACAAAGCATAGATATACATTAAATCATGATATATATACATGTGTGTGTATGTATATATATATATATACACACACACATACATATGTCGGTACAGGTCATTTCATTGGTACATATATAGATCTCTAAAGGGCAGCTAATAAGTCATACATTTACCACATAATATCATCCTCATATTCTAATTAAACATGCTTTATTCAAACATTTCTCGGTAAAATATGTCTTAAAATTAATCACCTGAGCATGGAAATGTCAGTTTGTCGTTAATCTTTTGTCGTTATAATTGTTTTGTAAGCTTTTCTAAGATAACATTTTTTTTCCTCTCCGGTTGCTTGTTTTTAGTGTGGAAATGTGTTGGTTTGCTTTCTTTTGTGAAGTATGAAGCAAAAAATGCTTGCAATGATATGGGTGTGAAACGATTTTTGTGTATGTGTAGTTCGTGTGAGTGTTTTTTTGTTTTTTTTTAAATTCAAATGTTGTGTAAATGTGTTTCTCACGAGTATGTTGTGTTTAATTATGTGTGACACTTGTTAAGTACAACAGATAACTGGTATTTATACTTATAAGTATACTGAATTAACACAACTTCAGCTTGGTTTAAAGTCTTTTAGGTCGGGCTTACCACATATGAATAATCTCCCCATGTATTTTATTTTTTGTTGGAACGCAGTTTATTCTTACATGTATCATATGCTAAAAAAGAATTGTAATTCAGAAAATGGATGTCCTTTTATCTTGAATCCTTTAGGATGATCATTAATTGCTATTAACGTTTGGTAAATAACTGAAAAATAATTGCATTTAGAAGTCCTGCACTTTCTTTTAACCAGGTTCTTGTCTTACATGATTAACTCCAGTATATTAGCATTTACATATCTGTTTTAAAATTTAGCAAAGCAGTGAAAGAACGTTTGATGATGAAATTGTCCAAAGCACACATTCAGAATTGTGTTGTTATGAATTTGTTTATGGCCTCAAGGAATTGTTTATCATAATTGTTGTTTCAGAGAAATGTTTGTGTGTTGTTGTTTTTTTTTTTAAATACAAAGATCACATACATTTAACCTCTTATAGATAGTAAGTTACTTAATTTTCAACAGCTCGAGGGCAAAGAATTAGAATTGATCGGAAATCCTAAAAAGTTTTTGTGAATTTTAGCATCCAAAGTTTTGTCAGAATTAAGTTCTTGAATGAGCATTTATTAATTTTCTAATGAATATTTGTGTGTCATGTGTCACTGTTTTAATTTTTTTTTTTTTTTTAACTTTAAAATGTTTGAATTTGTTGAAATCTGTACCCAAGATTTGTGTGCAATTAGGAATTGATCTCAAACACTTTATCATGTGGTTATAAATAGTAACATTTCTCACTTTTATGGAGTATTTTGCAAGCATTTGAATAGATTAGTAACGTTTTCTTAGAAAGCTTTTTTGTTTTTTTCTTCTTGGGCCTTTGTAAACCAATTTCAACCACTTTAGAATTCTAAGTCATCCCCAAATAGAAAATTTTTACAATTAACTTTTTTCCAACAACATTCACTCACAACTTTCTGTTGCTAATCATGTCAGAAGATCTTCAAGCAATTTTAAGATTCAGAAATTGAAGTTTTTGAATTCTTTTTTCAATTCTTGTTATAGTGTAAGGTTCAAAGTTCAAGTGTTATAGTGTAAGGTTCAAAGTTCAAGCATTTTTTCTTGATCATTTATCAAAATTGTTGTTGACAACAAAAAATTTTAGTAGATAAAATAGTTTCATCCCTGAAAAACAATGGACTCTCTATAAATCAATGACTTAGGACCAGTCCAAATGTATTTTTAGGGGTAAATGGGTTTATGAAATAAAGTTTTATTAAAAAATGTTTAATATTTTGTCAGAGTTGATCCCTGGATAGGATCTTAAGGTTTGTCACTGATGAAGTTTTTTTTGGAAGTGAATTTGGTGCTAAATATTAATTGACCATTCTGTTGCAATTTTTTTGTACGTTTTCATGCTTTGTGTGTAGGCATCATCATCATCTCAAGACAATATATCTTCCACCACGACAAACCAGAAATTTTATTTTTGTAAATTTGTGTTAGTTTTTACGATAATGTGGCTCAATTGTATATAAGATGTCATTTTCTCATTAACTGTCAACACTCACCAATGGACGCTTTAAAACAACTTAAAAAAAATAAAATAAAATGTGAAATATACATCTGTCTCTGT
Source organism: Atrina japonica (assembly GCA_030159075.1). Classification (NCBI taxonomy): domain Eukaryota; kingdom Metazoa; phylum Mollusca; class Bivalvia; order Pterioida; family Pinnidae; genus Atrina; species Atrina japonica. The sequence goes on from BROG01000370.1 coordinate 538,566, forward strand.
TATGTTCAGAACTGGTAATATTGCGAGTACAGCAGGCTGACAAAAGTGAGGAAATTTTGTATATTTTTCTCTATACATGTACATGTATATTTTACATAAAATCACATTTTTTAGAAATATTTGTGGAGATTCTTTTCTGGGGATAAAAGTCACGCTCAGGGGGAGTCAATTGAACATTTGACATTTTCTTTAGAAAACGACTCCTAACAGAAGGAAATGAAAAAAAAAACTCCAAAAAATCATCGTATTAACAGAAATCCATAGTAAATCTCAAAATTTACTTTGGTGAAAGATGTTACATTCCATTTAAGGAATCCTTACTAACCCTCAGATATTGGTTGACAGTCTAAAGAGTAGGAGGTGTTTTCCTTATATGGTATGTCAAATGCTTTGACCGCTTTACCCTCGACCAATCAACAAGAATATCGGGGGGAATATGTAATGGAGGCAGGGGATTATGTACTTGAAAGTGAGTATCGGTACCTGGAATTCAGGTCTTAAATAGTTGCAATTATGTTTTGACATATCTTTATGCTGACAAAATAATGAAAATAATCGATAAGCCACTGACCAAATTTCTGATGGCTGTGATGAGAAATATTTAGTTAAACGGATAATTGTTGTGGTGAAAATGTGTCACCTCATGGCTTGTCTTGCTACGAGTACGAAGAAGTCGACTGATTTTACCAAACAAAATAACTTAATTGGGGACAGAATTTTGGCCAAATGTATGTTCTGTTCAACAAGATATAATTGAAGCAACATAGGCTAATGTCAGATTTATGTAGATCTGTACATGATGTGCTAATTCTAGCATAGGCTATATATATCTTGGACAGTTTTTTTGGTTCCCCTACTATTTTAAGAGGTTATTATTAGATTTGCACGCTGGGTGTTTCCCGTTATTAGCTAACTAAATTAATTATTAGACCCCTTTAAAAAAAACGATGAAAGTATATGCAAATAAACATTCAGTGTGTACAAAAAAAAAGTTTATTTCTGAACATTTCTCCCCGAAATGTGATTTTATTATACCATAAACTCAAAACATTGTATATATTTGTTCATAAACTTAAAATTATCTGTTATCAAGATTTAGCAATTGTTACAGAAACCTAAATTCTTTATGTTACAATTATCAATTTATACTTGCAGTAAAACCTTCTTTAGCGACCACCTGTGTATATAGACCCCCTAGTCACACAAACTTCTTTGCTGTCCCCCAATAGTACAATTTGTGTACAATTCAACCACTGTATAAGTACTACCTCCCTATAAAGACTGGTTTTGTTGTGTCCCTATGGGGGTCTTTATATACAAGTATCACTGTATTTGAAAGAAGAGATTAAAATTATGTAGCCTGCATAACCTACCGGTACTATAAAACAAAACAATCGACATTCATAACAAAGCTAACACGGGAACATCAAAACATTAATGATCATTGGTAAAAATTGTAGTGAAATTGAATGAGAAATGAATTTGTAATATTATTTAGAAAAAAAGTGGTTTTGAAATAATTATACATGTACAGTGTGAACTTGTATATAAGACCTCCTTAGGGACACAAGAAAAGTGGTCTTTATAGGGAGGTGGTCTTTATATAGAGGTTGATTTATATACAAATGGTACTATTGGGGACAGCAAAAACAAAAAGTCTTTGTGGCCAGATGGTCTTTATACACAGGTGGTCGCTAAAGCAGGTTTAACCGTAAAGAGAAAAGTAAAACGTTTTCTCACTTTTTTCATCCTGCTGTATACACAGTTAAAGGTTCATTTTACCTTGCTCGGATTCCATGCATTGCTGGAACGTGGACTTGCTAGGGGACCGTTTCAAAACAATTTGATATACCGGTATGTTGAATTGTATGGAAGTTGGAGTACACTGTTATTTTTCAGAAATTACAAACAGTAAGACTACTTCAGAGGCTTTTTAATTGTAATCGGTCCTCTGAAAGTGACTCACTATTACAACATGTGTCCGGCAAGTGGGAGGCCCTGGGTTTGGAACCCAATATTTTGAAACCGGATATAACCATCACCAGATGATCAGCATAGGAATTCTTTTTTGTTGTTTTACATCCTTTCAGTATTTTTTCACTAATATGGAGATGTCACCAGCTTTAGGTGAAGTCAACAAATTTTGACTTGTGCTATGGATTGATGCAAATGCAGTGATGGTTGTTCTACGTACCACGCCTGCTATGACTTGGAACCTAGGTATCGGGTCTTATCTGAAAGATCTAACTTTCACTTCCTATGCCGAGCACGTGGCAAAGGAATGACCACTACCATTTTGGAAGTCTTTGGTATGAACCAGTCTGGAAATTGAACCTGCGACCTTCGTGAGTCGAACGATCTACTGCTTAGTGCTAGACCACTACAGACATATGTCGTATGGAAGTCTGTTGGGTAAGACATTTAAACGGAGGTCCCATCACTGCATTAGCGGTTTGGACTAACTCCTTCAACTCATCAGTCCCTATAGTCCAATTCGGACTTCCCGAAAACAATATAGTTCGGTCATAATTCAGGTGTAAACCATTTAATATTAATTCTTGTAAAATTAGATCCTAAATCATAACACTCCTAAATTCTGACAGTGGACTTTACCATTCTTTGAAATGGGAGAGTCCAAATGTGGCTACAGGGCAACAAGAGTTAACACTGGTCGAGTGGTCAGAGTGCCACAGTTTTGGATTAATTGTTTTTATACTGTGGAGGTTTGTATCTCTATTTTGTATAGGACTGACGATATGGTCAGAATAAATTATCAAAATTACTATATTAGCATTACCATATTGGTAAAAATTAACTCACCAACCCCGGAAAAACAATGGACTCTTCTGAAAATCTTAGACTTAGACCAGTTTAAATGCAAATCATCATATCACATATAATCAGCAGAAATGTCAGTAACACGGTTCTCACGTTTGCTGTAACACACACTTGACAACAGAAAAAAAATGGCCCAGAAATGTGGGAGAAATGACTCATTTTTTCAAACCTTTATGAGCATGCAAACACTGTAAAGAAAGATATAAAAAAAATTGTTTTGTATGGAATAATATTTTTATTACACAAATATAACAGACCATATTTTTCTTCTTTATACATAACTGCCATTATAAAATTCACTTGAATAACTTCCTTTTAGAGTAGACAGTTTGGCATAGATACAGTATAAATACTCCTTTTACCCCTGATAAATACTGAACTCTACTACACTGGGATACATAAGCCAGTCTAACTCCATTCTGAGGGGGATCAGCTAACAGAATATTTGCCCGAGATCCTGATTAGAAAGACAAGTGCAATAACAGTATATCAATCTGTCTGTTTTTAAAAAAAGGGGCGGTGTCAATCACAGGAATCCGAGCCCTAGTTACAGATCTTTTGAGCCCCGGGTTCAGGAATTTTACAGATTTGTTAGGGTCTACGTATACCCTTCATTAAAGGGTTCAATATACTAAACATGAAGAGAAAAGGGACAGGCAGTATATGAAATGGTATTTAACTCATTCAACCCTCAAAGAGAAATTTGGATTGGCCTAAGTCATTGATTTACAGGAGAGTCCATTGTTTTTCAGGGGTTAATGAGTTAAGGAAGTGCAATCTGATTATAAACCGATCTCTCACCCCTGGAATGGCAAAGAGATGTAATTTATAAGATCCTCTACGCATGGCATATCCGAAAACAGAAGCAATGACAGATTGGTTTTTAATTGGACTGAAGGGTGCGGGAACCTAATTCCTTTTCTAAAATAGATTTTTTTGCTGAATTTTGTTTGTATATAATTAATGACCCCATTATCTGTCAAAACAAAAAATATCATACAGCAACCAACCTAAATTTTTTTTTACATGTAATAGGGGTCGTATCAAAATTTTGTTTTAAAAATCTAAAAATTTCCCAAATCAACCTCAGGGGTCACATTCAGACTCACCCAAATCAGTAATGGTAAAGTCTAATATCAACATTCAAGGGTGAACAAGTTAATATTGAAAGTAAAATCATTTTGAAATTTGGATTTTAAATAATACACTCCTGAATTCTGACATTCATTCAGCTTGCTAATTGAAATTTCAAATTAGAAAATAAAAAAATCCTGGATGGCTTATTTTCTGGCTCACAGTTGTAGGAGGTCTGAGTATTGATTAGTACATAAAATCTGGATTTCAGAACTAATAAATTGGATTTAACATGTTTAAGTTGTAACTTCATCTTGCGATACTAAATGCTAATGAAAGTGTAAATTCCCCCCACCATCCACACGTAAATTTCCACCTTTACAGCAATATCACTGGTTTATGATCACATCTAGAATTGAATATGTTTAGTGCTGATACCAAAGACAGACAGATCCAACACATTTACTGTCCGCAAAGTGGTATAAACAGTGTCAACATCTGTGGAAAATCTGGGATAAACACAAAAAGTAACTTGTCATCCATTAATGTTTAGCCCCCCCCTCCCGCCTGTTTATATGACCTGGCATGCACGAAAATAAACTCCAGTTCCAACCCAGGACAGCATAAACTTGCTCAGCTTGAGAGAGACTCGCATAGTCACATAAAAAAATCCGGGGACTGTATCAAGATATATAGTATGATTTGTCGATTCCCAATTGCACTGAGACCAATGAAAATATTCGGAATAGACCAAGTTCATATTGTAAAGGATTTTTTTTGTTTGAACAGAATAAATATGAATATATGCCATTATTCCAATATGCGTATCATTTTAAGGCCTGCATATTTTATATACATATATCACCACCAACTTTAATTTGTCCCCCTGAAAAACAATGGACTGTTCTATAAATCAATGACTTGGACAAGTCCAAATGAGTCTTAAGGGGTGAATGGATTAACTGGGTTAAGTGAAAAATGGGATAATATAAGAAAAAATTCTGTTTTGTTTGCAAAGTATTAATCTTTTACGTATTCATATTACAGACAATTTATATCCAAACACATACACAGAACATCAATTCATAAACCACTAAAAAACAATGGACCCTTCTGTAAATCAATGACATAGACCAATCCAAATGTGTCTTTGGGGGTGTATGAGTGAAATGGTCATAGATAAGTATTGATTGGAATACAGGGTGTCCAATTAAGTAATTATGTCATTAGGGGACAAGTTTGAGGTTCAGAATTTGGAACACACAATATAAATATATACGCTATACAAGTAATCGTAAGATACGCTGAGCCCAAACAATTTTTAACTCATCAACCCCTGAAAAACAATGGACTCTTCTGTAAATTAACGAATAAGACCAGTCCAAAATTTGTCTCTAGGGATGAATGAGTTAAAGCAAATATAGGAATACTCAAGATACGGAATAGACAGATTATACTGTATAAGAACACTGGCAATAATTTTATAACACATAGACAAAGGGAAATAACTCTGTCGGCAACACAACAAAATTGAACATAAACACAAGAAAACTAATTTCCTTTGTTTGATGAACAGAGATTTAACCTATAAACCCCTTAAGTCACATTTGGACCTGCCCATTTCAATGAATGGTTAAGTCCACTGTCAGAATTTAGGGGTGTAGGATTTAGAATAAAATAGTTATAATAATTTTACATGCAATTTGAACTTGATCACTCCTGAATTATGACAGTAGACCGTACCATTTATTGATCTGGGCGAGTCTAAATGTGACGGCGGGGATTGACGAGTTAAGATACAAAAATGAAAACATTCACGAGATATAAATTGTTCAGAAATATAGAATAACACCTGACAAGTACAGTTCATCATTTGGAGAAAAATCTTACAAATGACTGACAATGACATTTCACCGGGTCTCTTTTGTTAGGAGAATTGCAAGAAATGTATTCAAATATTCATTATAACATGTCCTGAACAAGTCAGATCTAAAAATAGAAGACCTCCATGACTGTATGGTTCGAGCATCATGCTTTAACCCTTTCAACCCTACGAACCATAATAGACTGGTCTTAAACAATAGAAAAGAGAATACCACTCAGACACTCAGGGGTGAAAAGGCTAAACCATGAAGTCTCTTACCTCTGGTCAGCTCGGGTCAGGTCCAACTGGAACCTAAGCTGATTTTCTTATAAGTTTGCCAGTTATGGAAGACCGGTGGTCTCTTCCTGGGTACATTGTATCCAAGTTCTCTTCTCCACCACTGAAAACTGGCCCTGATCATGTGACTAAAATTTGTTGAGTGTGGCGTAAAACGGCATTCAATCAAACAAAAGAATCCTCTTTTGATATTTTACACAGAGAGGCGTCATGTAAGGATATATCATATAATTATATAACCATACACCATTACCAGTACTTTCATATTGTAAAATTATGTACTGCATAGCTGCTTTTATTTGCGACGGGATTTAATTTCGATATATTCTATGTCAAAGATAAAAACCGTGAAATTACATACCCGTGAATATAATACCTTACACTTGCGAAGTATCAGAAAGACAATTCGTAACCTATCTTGTGAGACATTTAATACCCATGAATAAGTTCCTTTCTGAAAAATGCAAAATTTTTTCCGTGTGAAATTAAACCAAAATTTGATTAACGTTTATTTATCTATCAATCAAAATCGGGACCGTGTGTTCAACTTTGATATAACTGGAATTTTGACTCATCTGATTTCGAGATAATGAGAGTCCACTGTATAAACAAGTAATGCTTATGAGTACAATACAAGTATGTATGACGTAATACCATTGTATGTGACTAGTAGTACACAGAACATTGCGAGTACATACTCGAGTACGTAATAAAAAATAACTTATATCATTCTGTAAAATCATACTTATGTACTTAACAAAAAACAATTTAAAAAAATTGATCATTCCTTAAAATCATACACATATACTTAATTAAAAAAAATTATGTCATTCCGTAAATCAGCCTTAAGTACTTAATTAAAACAATTAAAAAAAATCATATCATTTTGTAAAATAATAAACAATGTCAACTCAGTTATGTGAATAACTGAAAATGAAGAAAAATATGTAAAAAAGGACTTCAAACTGAACACTTAAAATACAGTGAAACCTGTCTTAAGAGACCACTCTTATAAAATAAACAACTTGTCCTCTGAGACCCCATTTTGAAAAAAATAATCTCTTAGATAATACCTGTTTTAAGAGACCACCTGCCTCGATAAATCATATATCAGTGGCAGAATGGGTGTTCCTACAAGACAGGCAAGTCTAATGGTGAAAGAAGGAAAGGAAGAAAAGCTTGTTATAAGAAGATGTGTGTGACAGTATGTGAGAGAAAGAGGAAAGAGGGGAAGAGAGGAATGAGGAAGAGAGACAGAGAGAGGGAGATGACGAGAGGAGATGGAGAAGGAAATGAAAGAGAGTAAGAGGGGAAGAGAGGACAAAGGAAGAGAGAGAGGGAGATGAGAGATGAGAGGGGAGGAGGAAATGATAAAGAGAGTAAGAGGGGAAGAGGAAGAGAGGACAGAGGAAGAGAGAGGAGGAAAAGAGAGGGGAAAAGAGGATAGAGGACGAGAGACAGAGAGAGGGAGTTGAAGAGAGGAAAAGGGGAAGAGAGGACAGAGGAGAAAGAGAGAGAGAAAGAGAGAGGGAGATTGAGAGAAAGAGAAAGGGAAAGAGGGAGGGAAAGAAGACAAAGGAAACCACATCAGTTATACAAGGATAAATTTTGATTGCGTAAAATAATATCTTCAATGCGACTGAGTAAATATACAATACTACAAGTGTATATATCTATCTATATATATATATATATAATAATAAAAACAAATCTGTTACATAGTACATTGTAAAAATTTTACATCTGTAAAAAAACCACACTAATGACATACCGGTACATATACTTATTATGCTAAAGATGTGTGTATGAGATAATGACCGATACAAGGATATATGGAACCCATCACCATAGTAACAGTATGTAGCCAATCATTGTCACTAACTATGTACATTTGAACCTGTCTTGAGAGACCACTGTCATAGAAGACCATCTTTCTTGAGAGGCAACATTTCAATGGCAGAAAGGGTGGTCTCTCTTTACAGGGTTCACTGTACTACAATGATGTAAATTATGTCCCATGTGCATGATGTGATAACTTGGCAAAACTAAATTCCTGGAACAGCCATTAAATTTTGAAAGTGTCCAGAGGAAGACAGAATACTGGAACAGCAAGTAATGCATTATAGCAACTATATATACAGGTTGTTGGAACAGCCAACCATCAATGTTCCCAACCAAAAATTCAATTGTTGTAATAGCCAAAATGCAAACTAGTAATGACACGGCTACAGGAACAGAAATTCAAATTTGCTAGTGCCATGCTCAACTTCAGTTAATCCTGAAATCTGAAAGGCTGAGCAGGCCAACTTTTGTTCAAGTAAGCCCTGATTCTGAAATAGCCAATCACAACCAATATCAATACAGAGAGTTGAAATATCTGATTTGGTACAATAGTAACACAATGACTGGAGCTGTACACACAGTATACATAACATATATTTATATATAAATGTAAACATAAAACTGAGGAAACAAATTCCTATTCAAAATATAAAAGAAATCAACATTAAACTATAGTTGTATATACGTGTATATATGCGAATAAAAATTGACAAATTACTAATTAAACTATAAAAAATCAACTTATATATCTAATTTATTATAATATTCCTATATTAATAAAAATAAAGTATATTTCTGATTAACAAATTGAGATTATTCACTTTTATGAACACTCTTGGAGTGTGAATACACTTGGGATAAAATCTCAAAAATTCATGTTTAATTTAGATTATATATCCCAGATATTTATTCTCCGACTTTGAGTAAGATAATTTACACAGCAGATTTTCCTTCCAGTGAAATTACCAAACTTAATTATTTAAATTCACACATTCAAACTTGTCTATAAAAGCCACTCAAGGGAACAAGTAGCCACGATAGACAAATGGTCTTTATAAAGAGGTTTATTCATTATTAAAAATTTAACAATAGTTATGTTTGAATGGCCTTTAAATGCAGGTGCCCTTTATACAGAGGTGCCCTCTAATGCAAGTTTGACATCTTAAGAAAAATAAGGTAATTAAAACAAAGTAAGGTAATTAAAGAAAAGTATGGTAATTAAAAGAAAATTATGTTTATCTAAAGAAAAATAAGGTAATTTAAGTAAAATATGGTAATTAATTAAAGAAAAATAAGGTAATCCAAAGAAAAATATGTTACATATTATTTGTGATTTTGAATTTAATTTTTTTTAAAAAAAATTGTCATTTATGAAGGTTTGTTATCATGCTTATTTTCTCAGAGTAAAAATATCACGAAAATTTTAATGAAACTGATATGAAATCAACTTCAAAAGAGAATTCATATGAAATTCCTGTGAAGAATTTTTGAAGTTGTAGGGTTATGTAAATCCACAGAGGTCAAAGTGAATGTTTCAATGTACATATCACAACTTTCTGTTAAGTTCATAAGGATTATGAAAATATACATTAATGTAATCAAGGTATTTGAAAAAATAAAAATCAGTGCCCTTTCCAATCTCTGACACAAAATAAAAATATGGCGTCTTCATGGCCAGATCGTATGATCTTTTTAAGACGGAAAACAATAATGAATGGTAAATAAGCGATAAATAAAGATCTATATAAAATGCTAGAAATGAAATCAATTGGAAATTGTAATGAATGAGATTTCTGGCAGAATTGGCAGACTAGAAATAAAGTGAAATGACTGGAAGTTACAATAATACTCCCTTTTTTGCCCCCCAAAAGACAGGTGGGGGTGGGGGGGGGGTGGGGGTGGGGAGGGGTTCAAATTGAAATAAAAATACAAACATCAGAACCCAGGATTATGGCATTATCTTAGACTTGAGTCAAATTATCAATGCAGCACAACCTGCCCACCCCTAAAAAACCAATAGACCCATACCATACATGAATGAAACAGCACAGTCCATGAGGTCCACAGAATTAAAATCAATATCGGACACAACACTAATAATATCGGGGTAAGGGCAACACTTTTATGGGACTCTTCTTAAAATGTATACCTGCACCAAATATGGGGTGCCTAGGTGAAGAAATGAGGGAGAGATGGCCAAGACAAAGCAAAAGGGTGGACATGATGCAAAAGTTCAGCCTCCACCCGTCTCGGAGTCAATGCAGGACTATAAATAATTGACCTTTTGGTTTTTGAGAAGAAGTTGAATAAATCTGCACAACAACTCCATGAACTGAATAATTCTAAGGATAAATGGGGTTTAAAAAAATCTGTAGATGACTGAGATTTGACTCAAGGCTAAGACTGTCAAGTTAGGGGTGGTTGGGGGTGGTTGGGGGGGGGGGGAGGCAAGTCACCAAATTTACTCAATGATCAAACATATTTCTTTTTTTAATTATTCTGACTATACAGTTATTTGTAAAAACTTCCGGATTTGACTGAATAAGAAACAAATCAATATTTTTCATCCTTCATATAAAAATTTCTGCATCACACATAGGATTTTCCTGTAACACCTGAATGAATACATCGAATAAGGTACTCAAAATTTGAGTATGTACACAAACTGTTCTTTAATACTTCTGAAATTTTCTTCAAATGAGCAATAATTTCATTATCATTTATAACTGTTGGATTAAATATAAACGTGTGTCCAGTTGTAAATTTGGTAAATTCGGGCATGGATCTAATTTTTTGGGGGTTGGACATAAACACAAATTATATTCCTGAGCATTACATATGGTTCGTGAGTATAAAAACATTGACTGGCAAATACAAAGGCCTATTTACAATTTTATAAACATTCGAGAATTTGTGACAGTGATGGTCGTATAAACAGCATGCTGAGATCATTCTCAGACCTGTTTATGTTCATCCGCTGGCCGATGTTCAAACTCGTAATCCAAGTGAACAAATGCTCTCTCGACTTCCGGCATCTTTTCGAGCTTCTTCTGCAGTGGTTCACCGATATCATGAGCTTCCTTTAGAGTCATATCCTCAGGCAAGACAATATCTACTTCCACCAGGAAATTAGTGCCGAAGTGAAAAGCTCGAACTGTGTCGACGTATTGTAACTTTGGGTGATGGTTTACGCACAGCCAAGTCAGCTTCTTCAGGAAATCAGGTTTGGCCGTGTGACCCGTCAAAAGCTTTGTCTGACCTGCAATATAAAACAAAGTCACAGTGAACACGGCCTTATCAAATTTATCAGTATTCTTACCACTAAGTCTTACAATATTCTGAACATGGTCTTTCCAGCCAATCAAATTTCAGGATTGGTTGAAGTTTAGTCAAATTCTCAGACTTGAGTATTACTTCCGTTTCAAAGAGCCGGGCCTCGATCTTAAGCAATACATGGTAGGTGATGGTAATATTTTTTTTGTTTGTTTGAATATTTTACGCCACACACAACAGTATTTCAGGTACACTTATATGGTGGCAGCCACTTTTTAATGGCGGAGGAGAGAACCTGATTACAAAATACCTGGAAAGAAGCCGCAGGCTTTCCACAATTAAACTGCCAAACTTTTTCACCAAAATCAGCTTAGATTTCAGTGGAACTATCACCATTGCTGACTAGAAGAGAGAGACTTCATGATCTTATCACTCGGCCCCCGTGATAATGATTTTAAGACTGAGCAGTTGTGACTCTGGAGTTATCTATTTTGTGATACAATTTTTATGGCTAATTCTAATTTTTAAATTAAGACTTCACACAAGTGTAAGACAGCACACTTGACATATCCAGATATCCACCTGTTGATGCTGTATTCTCTTTCTGCATCCAGTTACCCACTAGTGGATGGCTATGTTCACTTACTGTATCCAGTTATCCACCTGTTGATGCTGTGTTCTCTTACTGTATCCAGATATCCACCTGTTGATGGCTATGTTTACTTACCGTATCCAGATATCCACCTGTTGATGGCTATGTTTACTTACCATATCCAGTTATCCATCAGCTGTTGGCTATGTTCACTTACTGTATCCAGTTATCCACTGGTTGATGGCTATGTTCACTTACCGTATCCGGTTATCCACCAGTTGATGGCTATGTTTACCTACCGTATCCAGTTATCCACCAGTTGATGGCTATGTTTACTTACCATATCCAGTTATCCACTTGTTGATGGCTATGTTTACTTACCATATCCAGTTATCCACCTGCTGATGGCTATGTTTACTTACCATATCCGTTTATCCACTTGTTGATGGCTATGTTTACTTACCATATCCAGTTATCCATCAGTTGATGGCTATGTTTACATACCATATCAAGTTATCCACCTGTTGATGGCTATGTTTACATACCGTATCAAGTTATCCACCAGTTGATGGCTATGTTCACTAACAATATCCAGTTATCCACTGGCTGATGGCTATGTTCACTTACCGTATCCGGTTATACACCAGTTGATGGCTATGTTTACTTACCGTATCCAGTTATCCACCAGTTGATGGCTATGTTTACTTACCGTATCCAGTTATCCATCAGTTGATGGCTATGTTTACTTACCGTATCCAGTTATCCACTTGTTGATGGCTATGTTTACTTACCATATCCATTTATCCACTTGTTGATGGCTATGTTTACTTACCATATCCATTTATCCACTTGTTGATGGCTATGTTTACTTACTGTATCCAGTTATACACCAGTTGATGGCTATGTTTACTTACCGTATTTGGTTATCCACCAGTTGATGGCTACCTTTACTTACTGTATCCGGTTATCCACCTTTTAATGGCAATGTTTACTTACCGTTTCCGGTTATCCACCATTTGATGGCTATGTTCACTTACCGTATCCGGTTATACACCAGTTGATGGCTATGTATATTGATATGGCTAATTGCTCCAATGGGATCCAGATAACACAGCTCATACACTCCGGTCTTGCTTACTATTTCCTGTGAGCCTACAAATCCAAAACAAGGTCATGTTAGTTCAAATTCTAAATACAGAGAAAAGCAAGTTTTCGAAATCCTTTATTAAGGGAATTGTAAGCAATTAAAACATTAACAGAACATACTGGACTAAACAGATAAAACCTATAGCCCCACCCCAGGGTTAATGTGGCTCTGACATCATTTCTGTTTTCCTGACCTAGAACTTGTACCTACCTATAGACCCAAATATCAAGGCGATATCAAGATAGTGTTGGACACGATATCATTTCTGTGAACCTAAGCTAGTGTCTGTACCTAACTACCAGTAAACCCACCAAAATTAATGAGATAGCGATGGAAACTACATTCTTTTCGTGGTCGTTGGTTTGATCACGAAAGTGAGGTTTCCCTACTTTTGTTTAAAAACAAGAAATCTGTAGACAAAACACTAAAATTGATTATAAGTTGTGAAAATTATGACGCAAACCGTAAAAAATGCAGTGATATAATCAAGCATCGGGATATCGCTGACTCCAATAGAAAAGAAATTTTTTATGAATCTGTACTTGAGCTACCTAAACAAACACAAATCACATAAATTGTTGTAAAACTCCTAAAAAATATCTTGTTTATGTTTATTGCTGTTTAACGTCCCACTCAAGAATATTTCACTCATATGGAGACGTCATCAAATGCCGGTGAAGGGTTTCAAATTTTGGCCTATGCTCAGCCATTGAGCAGCGAGGGTTCTTTAACATGCCGACACCTACTGTGACATGGGATCTCCAATTTTTACTGTCTCATCCGAAAGACAGGATACCAACCTGCTGCCGGCCGAACTCGAACTCACGACCTCACGAACAAGAGTCGATCGCGCTACCGACTGAGCCAGGTCAGCTCCTGAGCACTTGGCAAGGGAAAAGTAACTAGTACTACCATTGTTAAAGTCTTTGGTATGATCTGGTCTGGGAATCAAACCGAGAATCTTCAACAAGCAGTCCAAAACTAGACAGAGAATAGGGTTTAAAAATATTGTGAATATAATAAACAAGCAAAGCAAGCTCTTTATAGTAAGGAGGTAGAAAATTGGCGTACAATCCAAAAACCTTTGTCAACCGGAAGTGTATTTTTAGGTCGATTAAAAGACATTAATCCAAACAGTTTTCATTATAACACTGATGGAAGTATATCTTGTAATAAATAAATGAAAATAAGTCTTTTATTTTAGTTGTAAAATGGCATCTTTGAAGATCTTGTTTCTTCGAAACCCACACGTCGTTAATCTGGTTTCCTGTCTTATTTACGCGAGGGAAGCAAACTCTTTGTGGTAAATCAAAACTGAAATCTGTTATTACACACTGTATGAAAAATATATAAAAAAATATAAAAACAAATTAATAAATCCTGAATACATTTACAAATTAGATTCCCGATAACTGACTTTCCTTTGATTTGGAGCAGACGCCATTTTTCTTTCCATAATTCACATAAAAATCACATGATTGCCTAAAACAGTATGTGGTTTACCCAACGTAACCCAATGTATTGTTATGATGCAACAATGACCAAGTTGTGTTTGTTTTAGAAGTTTTATGGTCGATACGGGGATCTCGTTAAACAATATGAAGTCCCACTCTCAGGAATGTTGGACAGTATTCCGGAGCATGACCTTATACAGTGACTGCCTTTCGCCAATCAGATCTAAAACTAACTAATGCCATTTTCATTGAACTTGATCTTTTCACCTGAACTCAAGCGGTTTCCATGTAACATTTGCGACAGGTGTGGCTGGTAACAGATGACCCTGACTCCTTCCCATTGGGATTCGCATTTGCTCTTCATGTTGAGACCATTTACATATCCAATTTGTTGTATTCTGACGAACTTGGAGTTTCGATTATCCATTGGTACTTCTTCATTTTTACTTCATAGTTTTGAGTGAATTTTACTTTAAATTCATATTCCTTTCAATTTTATCACATTACATGCCAAAATTTTCCTTTTCAAATGTTCAAGAGAAGAAAAGACTTGTTCATCTTGTTCCAATATTGAAATTTATTTATTCTAAATTTCAAATACAAAAATATATTGCTGATTGTAACAAAGTCATGAAAATGGAATAACTGTTTGGTAATATCTGGAATGGATGTGTATTAATTTTTGACATTGAATTTTTAATATGTGTATTAGCAATTTTCCAAGTTATAAAGGGGCATAACTCTAGAATAGTAAAGGACTCATAGCCAAAATCTGAACTCTGTTTGGATGTTAAGGTTCTTTGCGTTTCGTATAAGTTCCATAAAGTTTGGATGACGCAAATATAAAGTATGAGCATGGAAACGGGAAAATTTGCAATTTTCTAAGTTATAAAGGGGCATAACTCTAGAAATGGTATATGATTCACTGCCCACGTTTGTACTCCATCTGAGTGTTGCAGTTTTTAGCATTGTGTACAAGTTTCATAAAATTTGGATGAGGCAAAATCAAGTAAGAGTGCAAAGACTGTAAATGATTCACTGCCCAAAATTTGCAATCTGTCTGCATGTTAAGGTTCTTAGCATCATGTATGATTTTTTTCTATAAAATGTGGACAAATGAAACTTAAATTAGAGCGTGGAAATGTAAAATTTTACAATATTTCAAATCATAAAGGGGCATAACTCTAGAAAGGTAAATGACTCAGCCAAAATTCAACTTTGTTTGCGTGCTGTGTTTCTAGCCATTGCGTGTGAGATTCGCAAAGTATGGATGAAAAAAACTAAAGTTTAAGTGTGGAAACGAAAATCAGACGGACAGAAGGATTGTCATGGTTAACACTTAATGCCCCCTTTGCCTAGCAGAGGGGCCATAAAAAAAAGCCTGGGATAGACCATGTACCTACCTATATACCCAAATATCAAGGCGACAGAGTTGGATATGACATCATTTCTATGATCCTGAGCTAAAGCTTGTATACTTGACGTTTTGACTCTTCGACACAGCAGAAACAGAACCAGTTTTGTCACTGAAAATAGCAAATGATATAAAATGCAATCAAAAGGCATTTAGTTTTTGTTTTCGTTTGATTGTAGTTTCACATATCGCCAAGAATTTTTCACTTATATATTGAGATGTCAAAGAATACATAGACATGGATAGAAAAAAATGTTGATAAAAATTTCGGTTATTTCAAATTCCGAATATCTTGAATTCGGGTGGTCCTATGAATTTAGAAATAACGAAATTCCAATGTATATCAAATTCTCAGGATAATAAATCTGGATAGCGATCTTTTTCGTCATAGACGACCTGAAGTTGTGCTGGAGGACCTGTAATCCTAACAGAGTCATCCGACTTGCAATGTTACAATACATCGTTTCCGAGATCTCTCGACAGACCACTCTCTGTCATGTGACTTTCATCATGAAGTGACAAAATTCAAGACATATTTTGGACAAAATGGCGGCCACCTACATAGTAGTCTTCATATCCGCTGATAAATGATAAAGTTGAGACTGATACAAAAGGTTCTACAATAAATATTTTAACTTATAAACATTCTCCAATATCCTAACCCTAACCCTAACCCTGAGTTGTTAGCTAGGTGTATACTTCTGATTTGAGTCAAAGTTTACATCAGTGTCAGTGACAGCGTATCATAGACCTAAAGGCTATAACAACGCTTCAGTTGCAGGTTCATATTTTTATTAGGAAATTCATTTAAATGAATTGTCGTCCATCCACGGATATTTATCTGGCTCATTGTTCTCTCTGGAATCCGATTTACAACATGGCACCACATATCGGCACTTGCTTTTTGATTTATATTGATTTCCTCTACCCTCCATGGTTAATTCATATTCACCGCGACCAAAATGCCCAAATTTTCTCAAAGTCACATGATTAGTGCGTTGTAATTTCTGAGCCATTTTGGATCTCGGAAACGACATATTAATCTAAGAAACTTTTGCTTTTGTTTGATAATCCAAGCATTTGTTTGGTAATTATATGTAGCATATTAAATACATGTCATTTTAAACTACCGTAGAACTTCAATGAGTCGAACTTCAATGAGTCGAATTTCTCGTTGTTTTGAACTATTCACAAAGTCCCGAATAATTTTATTATTTAACACTACTTATGAACATTTTATAATTTGAACTTTTGTGAATCAAATTTCTCCAAGTTTCGAATAAATTTCTGGGCCTATTTCTATAAAAACAACGAAAATTCCTATATATAATTCGAAGTCCAAATTTTCTTGTGTACGAAATCGTCCCATGCTAATTCTTCTCCTTCTAATAAACAGTCAATGTTTCAGTTTCATGAACATTAAGTAAAATTTAGCACTAATTATCAATTATAATGACTGTATATATGTTTCGAAGCAGTCATATACACCTTATAGAAATTCCGAAACTAAAAAACGTATAATTCTCGGTTACCATCCATGAGTCGAAGTCCCGATGTTTCGAACTTTTCTAGGTGGTCCCTTGAATTTTGACTCATCGAAGTTTTACTGTATATATTGATTTCTGGACCACCTAAATTCCATCTAGATGACCTGAAAATTGTGTAGATAGTCTGAATGGCAACTTCATAAAAAAAAAACATGAGTTTCAAACACTTTTTCAAAGTCAGTAATCGTATACTACACCAGTACTTACCGATGGTAGTGGAAGTGATCACAATAGCAGTGACATCAAAGTTTGGAAGTGGTGAATCCATTTTAATCAAACCTACCATCTTTTCAATCGACTCTCTGATGAGCATAAGGGAGGCCGCAATCATAACGACTGACAGTATGACAATGCTGACAGGCTCCAGTTTTGTGCGTCCTACAATGACAGCAAATACACTGTCATCAGTTTTTGCAAAACAGTCCATCGGATGTTTCTGATTTAGATTAGATTGTTTTATTCATTAAAATGTTCAGGCATTATAATGGGGTTACTCATTGACTGTGTTACGAAAAACTGACTGGATAACAGAGATTCCCCTGTCAGAAACATCCATTTGATTTCGATACTTAAACTGGAATAGCAGATGCCTGTTGTAAAACTGTCACAGCGTAACCGATCTCAGAATTAGATCATTTGTTCATAAAAGTACAAGTGATCAATTTTAACTTGTAAGGAATAGATGTTGGTGATATGGTCAAGAAAGATAACTCTGAATATTGGTTTAAAGGGGCATTAGCTGTGTTTTGTTTCAAAAGATTTTCTTTCCTTTTTTACTTCTTACGATAGATTGATTTACAAAAACAAAAGAGATATATACAGGCATAAAAATTCCTATATATTTAGAGAAAATTGCTTGAGAAATCCAGGTTTGGCACTTTTTCAATTGCAATTGATTAACCAAACCTTACTATTTGTATATGAATACCACATTGGACCTGACTCCTATCAGTCGGGACCTCACGCGACTCTTATTTATAGGTTGAGTTCACTTGCTTTCCACATCAGTTTCCTGTCTTTCGGACCAGTCAAAGCTGGAGATCCTGTGTCAACTAGAAGTGAATGTTAAAGAACCCTAACAGCTTGGCCGTAAGTGCAGAGCAAACCTGTATATAGGGGCCACCCATTTGGTTACCAGTCTAATATTGGCCCTTATGTCAGTGGGACCTTATACACAGGTTCAATTTACCACATTGGACCTAACCTTCAGGCCTCAACGGATATTTATAAAACTGGCACTTATTCCACATCAGGTAACCTCAAACCAAAAGATAGTGAATGGTGGCCGCTATAGCAGGTTTTACTGTAGTTGAAAATGAATAATCTACACAACTAAAATTGAATATACAATGTAATTCTAATTTAGGAAATGCAGAAATAGACTCACATATATCTATCAAACTAGGTCTTGGCATATTCGCTACTGGTATATCTTGCTAAAATTTATTTTGGCGTATTTTTCTGTGATAAGAGCAATTGTTGGAATTGTCTCAGAAAATTTTTCATTATAATGCATAAACACAAATAAGCAGATGAACTTTGCTTCATACCATTTGTAGCGAGATCTATCGGAATGCCTCTCAGTCAATAAGCCGCCCATGGGCGGTTATTTGGGGTAATAAAAATATAAGCTTCGTGCCCATGGCATGTAAGTCGGATTTTCTTTTCAAATTTAAGTTATTTCAAAAAAATAATCAATCAATTAATAAATATATAAAACATAATGTGTAGTCTATACACAGTACCTACCTTGAGGATAGACATAAGGATCCCTATTTCTCATAGCTATTTCGGAGATGGTCATCAGGGCACCCGAGGCCAGGTCAAAACAGCTGTCAACCAGACTGGATATGATTGAGATTGATCCGGACATAATGGATACAACTAATTTGGCGATCATTAAAATCTGTAAAGAATTGAAATACAGTTAAAACTTGCATTAACTCATTCACACCTAAAGACACATTTGAACTGGTCTAAGTCAATGATTTACAGAAGAGTCCATTGTTTTTCAGGGGTTGATAAGTTAAAGGGACATTAGCTGTGTTTCATGAAAAAAAAATGTTATTTCAGTTTTTTTCTTTTTTTACTACTTGTACTTGATGAAGAATAAAAATTAAGAGCTAAACACAAGTACGAAAATTCTTATATTCCTAAATATTTTGTGAAAATAAGGTCAGGTCCAGTGTGGTATGCATATACAAATAATAAGGTTGAATTAATCGATTGCAAGTGAATAATTGCCAAACTGGGTTTCTCAAGAAACTTTCATAAAAAAAACAGGAAATCAAGAATTTTCATGTTCACACAAAATGCTGTAAGTATGGTTTTATTTGTGAGAATTTTATTTATGTTTAATTTTGCGAGCACTCTTGCTCGCAAAAATAAAATAATCACATAATGAATTATAATAATGGTATGACTAAATGGGCATTTAAAATCGCGAAAATATTATCTTGCAAATAAATTTAGAACTTTTATATCACCAAAATAAAGTCCCGCGAAAATTTCCAGATTTACAGTAATGATCCAGGCACTTACAGTATTTATAATTAACGTGCCTTTGGCATATCTGTCGGCAGTTCTGCGTAATTCCTTGAAACTTTCAGCATTTTCCATGGCATCATCAACTTCAAAATTGAGGTCTTCGTATGCATTGATTAAGTCATCTTGAGCTTTGTAAAATGATCTATCAATGTAAATTTGTAACTTGTAAATTTAAGTAACGAACACACCCTCCAGAAAAATGCACTCACAAACAAGGGCGCCATGAACCATTCTCATACTACACGTGTTCTGTTTCATTAAAGTTTGTCAAGATATGCAGAAATTTGAGTGTCAACAAAAAAAATATGTAACATTACAAAGGGCAATAACTCTGTAAATAAGGGTGAGTGCTACATCAAACATGAACTTGCCATTTGTTTCATACTTTCACAGAATGTATCTGATTATAGAATGTGTCTAATTATAGTGTCTAATTATAGAATGTGTCTTATAATAAAATGTGTCTATTATAGTTTTTGTTTGTTTATTGTTGTTTAACGTCCCACTCAAGAATCTTTCACTCATATGGAGACGTCACCAAATACTGGTGAACGGCTTCAAATTTTGGCATATGCTCGACACTTACGGCCATTGAGCAGTGAGGGTTTTCTAACGTGCCACTCAAGAATCTTTCACTACATGATGGCGGTTTTTACTGTCTCATCCGCAAGACAGGAAACCAACCTGCCGCCGGCTGGAGTCGAACTCACGACCTCACGATCAAGAGTCATGCGCGCTACCAACTGAGCCAGGCCAGCTCGTCTATTATAGAATGTGTCTTATGATAAAATGTGTCTAATTTTAGAATGTCTTATGATACAATGTATTTTAAAATAGAATGTGTCTAAATAAAGAATGTGTCTTATCATAGAATGTGTCTATTTATAGAATGTCAAATTATAGAATGTGTCTTATAATAAAATGTGTCTAATAACAATGTGTCTAATAATAGAATGTCTTATAATAGAATGTGTCCTATAATAAAATGTCTAATAACAATGTGTCTAATTATAGAAAGTCTTATAATAGAATGTGTTTTATAATAAAATATGTCTAATTATAGAATGTCTTATAATAGAATGTGTTTTATAATAAAATATGTCTAATTATAGAATGTCTTATAATAGAATGTGTCTTATAATAAAATATGTCTAATTATAGAATGTCTTATAATAGAATGTGTCTTATAATAAACTGTGTCTAATTATAGAATGTCTTATAATAGAATGTGTCTTATAATAAACTGTCTAATTATAGAATGTCTTATAATAGAATGTGTCTTATAATAAAATATGTTTAATTATAGAATGTCTTATAATAAATGTGTCTTATAATAAAATGTGTCTAATTATAAATTGTTTTATAATAGAATGTGTCTTATAATAAAATATGTTTAAGTATAGAATGTCTTATAATAAATGTGTCTTACTATAAAATGGGACTTATTACAGAATGTCTTATAATAGAATGTGTCTTATAATAAAATGTGTCTAAGTATAGAATGTCTTATAATAAATGTGTCTTATAATAAACTGTGTCTAATAATAGAATTGTTTTATAATAAAATGTGTCTTATAATAAATTGTGTCTAATTATAGAATGTCTTATAATAAATGTGTCTTATAATAAAATGTATTTTAGAATAGAATTTGTCTGAATAAAGAATGTGTCTTATAATAGAATATGTCTAATTATAGAATGTCTTATACCAGATATCATCAAATTACAATTTTTTTTTTATTTATGTTACTTTTACTATATCTCAAGATGTTGCGTATGTCAAAGTAAATTTCCAGTCCGAAGTGTCATAATATTATAGAAAAACACTTCTTATCTTAAAATTACCTTTCACAGTCAAAGTTTTACTTTTTATAAGCAACAGCATGGCAAATAATTACCTGTTTATTTGCAAAACAAAACAATTTTCTCCTACTGAAGAAGAACAGAAATTAATAATCGCTTTTATCCAATTCAAATTAAGTAAATACTTGAGAAACTTTATTCACTGTTCAAAAGAGATGGACCATTTCTTAATTCTAAATTTCTTTTATCTCAAATTCCGGATACCTTGAAGTGATATGAAGACGGTCCCATGAATTTTGAGATAACAAGATTCCACTGTATATATAAATGATCTGGGTAAACATGGAGAAATATGCGCGTGTCCACCTCATGCTTGCATTTCTCAATGACAAAACTATAATTGAACACTCCATACTACCTTGGAACTTCACTATTGAGACCACCTGACTTACAAAAAGTGGTCTGATAAGCCATGTGGGCTCTTAAGTGAGGGTCTTGACTTAACAAAATAATAACAACACTCTATATTACCATGGCACCTCATTAATGAGACCACCTGACTAACGCAAGGTGGTCTGATAAGCCACGTGGGCTCTTAAGTGAGGGTCTTGCCTTAACAAAATAATATCAACACTCTATATTACCATGGCACCTCATTAATGAGACCACCTGACTTACACAAGGTGGTCTGATTAGCCAGGTGGTCTCTAAAGTGAGGGTCTTGACTTAACAAAAAAATAATATCACTTTACATTACCATGGAACCTCATTAATGAGACCACCTGACTTACGCAAGGTGGTCTGAACTCTGATTAGCCAGGTGGTCTCTTAAGTGAGGGTCTTGACTTAACAAAAAAAATAATAACACTATATTACAGTGTAACCTCATTAATTAGAACACCTTACTAACACAAAGTGGTCTGATAAGCCAGGTGAGCTCTTAAGTGAGGGTCTTGAACAAAAAACTTATCATTAGGAATTTTCAAGAGATTGAATATTTAAAGACGTAAATGCGAGGTGGCCTCGTAAGTGAGGCGAAGTTCCACTGTACTGATACACAGGTACACAGCTGTCGGCATTGATTAAACAGGAAACCTGATCAATACAACAATGAGTTCAGTTTACACGATAAAAATTCTGGATATTTCTTAAGTCTTCAATTTTCTATTTGACCTTTCAACTTTCAGAGTGGCTGTCCCTGGGACCGAGGTGGAAGAGCAATTTACTCACAAGCGGAATATTCCAAGTTCAATTCTCATTACTAGGTCACATCGAACTTTTAAAGATGGTAGGGACTGTTCCTTCGCAAATAGCTCGGCATACGAAGTGTGAAGGACACTGGTCTTCCTGGTCAAAATTTGTGGCACTTCACGCTGGTGACCTATCCATATGCATGAAAATTTCTTTGGAAAGATGTAAAAACAGCAATCAAAAACAAAAAACAAAATCTAATATTTACAAATTATTCCTCAGAATGTGGTGCGAACAATGAACCAATGATTACTACCTCATCCTTTTCGATAATTTGGATGTTTCCTTCCCATACTTTTTGTCTGTAAACTTTGAAATTGACATCCTCCAATCTGTTTCACTGTCATTCTTTTCTCCTGTTAGAAATAAAAAAAGATAAAGATCATCTCACACCAAGATAGAGTACAGGTAATCAAAGAAAAAAAGCTCACCTCACACCACCATACTTTACATCTCCACATTAACTTGAACGCAACCAATTCTCTGTAACAGTTCTTGACCACAGCATTGAAAAATAGACTACTGGTAAGTCCAAAACAGGGTCATTTGTGTAAAAATACAATAAAAACCCCAGCCTCTGAAGTATGGGGTGTGCTTGAAATCATAAAACATGTAAACCAAACAAGTTTATATCATGATGATCATCATTATCTCATCAGGGATGATGAAATCATATGCCCGACTTGCCCGACCAGTTATGTTTACCATCGGGACAAGTGAGTATGTATTGTATGGTTGTCCGTGGACAACTGCATTATATATATATATATATATATATATATATATAAAAAAAATAAATAAATAAATCTAGAGTTCAAAGTCCTATTAAAGTAATTTTGTATATAAAAAAATTGTCAGTAAAGATTGGACAAGTGAAAATATATCTCGGGCAGCCAAATTTTTTTTTTTTTGCATTTGCTTGCCCAGGGACAAATGCATGAAAGTCATATTTCCACACCCCTGCTCATATTCTGTGAACAGATACATGTTGCATGAATCATCGTAACTTTTGGAGGACGAGTTGACATCTGACAATTTGCACAGCTTATCGACCAATCAATGTGCGTTTTAACATGTTGCCATGTCGAAAAAAAAAATTCAATATGATTATACAAGTTACCATCTATTATACTGCTGTCTGATGGCACCACCTCCGTGATGTGGATCCTGTGTCGAACTTCGCACTTTGGGGCATCCAGAAAAGTTGCTGGTGGGATGGCGTCAGCTCGTCCAAGGATAAAATTTTCTTCTGGGCTGTGTAAAACATGCTGTGAATTAGAACAAGAAAATTATTAGGCCAAATATATATCATATATGATCAAACAATTTGTTTGTTGTGAACCAACACAGACACCCACCATCTATAAAGCTCCGAATCCCCCCCCCCCCCCAAATACTTTTTGGACAGTTTTGCCGAAATTTTTTTTTTATGACAAACAATTCGAAATTTTGCCCAATTCACAATACAAAGATGAACCAAAGTACTGAAAGTACTTTATGTCATAGAAGAGCAACCATTCACAAATTTATCTTTCTGTAACCCTAGCGATGATACATCCCAAAATATGGCTAAGTGACCTTTAAACGAAGATAAAAATGTTCAAAAAATTACAGAGAAAAAAACACACACAAATATACCAGTACAGCAAAATCAGAAAATTTTGTGTTTTTAATTTCGTTTATTTCATTGCTTTTATTAATCAACTAAACACAATGTATTCAAAATGGCTATAAATACATCATTATACGTATTTGTAAGATATTTCATTTCATAATTTTTGAAAATTTCAATTTGCTTGAACTCCAAAATATTTAGTATTACGTATTACATGGACTAGTTGCCATGGTAACATACTTGTCTACAGCTGTAAGGGACATCACCGACAGATAGCCGTCTCTGTAATGGTACCGTGTCTACATCGTCTCCATCTTTTCTTCCAACCCTGTCAACAGCGTCCATAGTTAGTGATTTTTC
This sequence comes from Atrina japonica, assembly GCA_030159075.1. Classification (NCBI taxonomy): domain Eukaryota; kingdom Metazoa; phylum Mollusca; class Bivalvia; order Pterioida; family Pinnidae; genus Atrina; species Atrina japonica. The sequence continues at coordinate 563,484 of BROG01000370.1, forward strand.
AATTGTCATGTTGTATCTGATATATTTACATGATCAAAGAAAATCCCAAGAAATTGAAAAATGTTTGAGGCACATAATGCTCTTGACAGTTATGCCATCTGTAAAGATTTTTAAAGTCCCATAACTCTGGCAAGTATTCTGTCTTTTCATTAATCAGAGTTATCTCCCATGTCAGCATGTATCGATGCAAAGGGTCAAACAGACAGGCAAATGGATAAACAGACAGACATGTACCAAAAAAAATATGCCCTAAGCCTTCTTCAATCTCAAGAGGAATAAAAAGAAACTTGTCAGAAACAAAACATAAAATAATATGTGGTTCGTCTTGAAATCATTTCCTGGAGGCTAGAGTTTATCATTTGCACATAACAGTTTTGGGTTTGAATCTAGAATCTGGGTCAATATCACTAGCCCTGGGTCAATGTCACTGGCCATGGGTCAATTTCACTGGTCCTTGGTCAATGCCATTAGCCATGAGTCAATGTCACTAGCCTTATGTCAATATCACTGGCCCTAGCCCTTAGTCAATGACACTAGCCCTCGGTCAATGTCACTGGCCCTGGGTCAATGTCACTAGCCTTAGGTCAATGTCATTATTCCTGGCTCAATGTCACTATTCCTGGTCAAAGTCACTAGCCTTAGGTCAATGTCACTAGTCCTGGGTCAATGTCACTGGCCCTGGGTCAATGTCACTGGCCCTGGGTCAATGTCACTAGCCTTAGGTCAATGTCACTATTCCTGGCTCAATCTCACTAGCCCTTGGTCATTGTCAGTGTCACTAGCCCATTGTCACTAGCCTGTGTACTGATTTAAAGAGCAACTTGTCATGCTGATATATATATAAACTTCACTAAGAAGGAATAAACAATTTCGACAAGCTAGAAACAAAATCTTGCAGCCAAGGGGAAATTAAGTAGCCGATGTTTATTGGACTACTGCTGATTTGGACTCCAGGTATAAAGGAGGACAAGTGAGAGATACAAACAAAATATACAATTCTAAAATACATTAGGCTAATTAATTCTTTAAATATAAACTCTTTTGAGAGACCACCTGTCTTGTGAGACCACATTTTGGTGGCTGATGGGCCAGGGGTGATCTCGCTAGACATGTTCCGCTTAAGTATACATGTCCACATGTGCTCATACATACATCTAGAAATATTAGAATAAGAAATGTGTTTACTTGTTCATATGGTGTTTTCTTTCCATTTATCTAGATAACTGTTGTAACTTTTACAGCTAATGTTTCCATAAGTTTTAAAATATGAACTGAAACTAAACAACAAATTGACATCTCTAGTGATATCGGCAAACCCTGGGCAGAAATATAGGTCAGGCCATGACCCAATTATAGACATTAATAATAATACTTGACAGAAATAGTTCTTATCAGTACGTTCAGAGACACTTTGATAACAAAATCTTGTTGAACCAGTCTCGTTGACCTTCTGATCTCTTTATTATACGATATACTTGTGCAATGAATTAACACGTCAACCCCTGAAATACAATGATTTCTTCTGTAAATCAATGATTTAGGCCAGTCCATTTTGTGTATTTAGGGGTGGATGTGTTAAGTAACACGAAACAGGAATGAACTGGGACAATGTACATGTATTTGTATTCACCGTCTGAATGGAAGTGAAATTGTCAGGACACTATATATGTCATACTAACTGACACAATCCGTTCTAGTATGACCTAGTAGCATTGCAATATATTCTACATGCGTATTACACCCTGGGCTTGTCGAAACGGAATTCATATTTGGGGTGGGGGTGGCAGTGTTTTGTATAAAAAGAAAGTATTTTTATTGACTTGAAAAAGTTGTTGCATATTACAAAAAAATACAGTAAACCTGCTTTAGCTACCATTTATGTATAAAGACCCCTGGTCACCGTTTTTTGCTGTCCCCAATAGTACCATCTGGCAAATACAAATACAAATACAAATACAAATACAAATTAACCTCTATATAAACACCATCTCCTTATAAAGTCTGGTTTTGTTTTGTCCCGAAGGGTCGGGGGACTTTGTATACAAGTTTCACTGTATGTGTGTGTACATGTATTAACATTACAATGTGAACCATGCATTGTCATATTATTGGGGGGGGGTTGAAGCCCTCTCCCACCCCATGCTTCCAATGGGCATGTACAAGGAAACACTTACATGTCTGGTATCATATATGATTTTAAACTGATTGCCTAACACTTGTTTCAGATGAGATTTTGAAGCATACCATGTCATGGAAGATGCCACATATTAACTCATCAACCCCTGAAAAACAATGGACTCTTCTAAAATCAGTGCCTCAGACCAGTCCAAATGTGTCTTTAGGGGTGGATGAGTTAAGGAAATAAAGTGAAATTTTTTTTTTGAGAACTAACTTTTGTCTTCTGACTTTTATTATACAGAACTTAGCGTTACCTGTACAGTACTGTAGAACTATTATTGGGATATAATGACATAGCATTTTTCTTATAAACGAAATAATTTTGACGACTATCTGATCCTCAAATAAGAACAAACTCCGAATAGAGGAAAACCGCTCAAGTAGGGCTGCAGTTGACAAGATTCCGCCTTCTTGCAAGTAGGCCTACTCCGCATAATAATTTAACACTTATTTCACGTTTACAACATCCGATTATTATATTTGACAACTGAAAAGCACTGGACACGCATGCTTTGATAAAGGATACATGTCAGATTCTTTCGTTCCCAAGGGAACGGTCCTGTAGTAGTATTATCAACTCTGTTAAAATACCCATGAATTATCAAAACAATCAGTGTGTGGCCAACTTGGTCAACTTGATCAATATATCCGGATTCGCAGAGTGCATTTTAAATAATAAAAGTGAAAACCAGACTCGGATTCGAAATTTGAGAAGGGACGGATACGAAATAAGAGAAAAATATTATTGATAAAATGTCATTTTTACCTTGGGCGTACAGATACGGATTTACATAGCCTTTGTGCATCACTGTTTTGCGCTGTGGAATTCTGCAGAAACCCATTTGAATTTTCTGTGAAAAGGTAATAAACACAGAATTAAAATGATTTTAAAATAACCAATTTGAAAACATAAAAATAAGTTTCCAGCGACAATATACATAGATCATCTATACACGAGTGTGTAGATCCATATAGGCCTATAGCTGGTCTTTTCCTATTACATCAAATCAGAGACGTATATAACACATGTCATGTGTATGTGTGTTAGTATTTTTGCTTGTTTGTATATTTTAAAGGGTCATTATCTATCAGTGTTTTTTTCTCTCTCTAAAAAAGGATCTTTCCTTTTTACTAATTAAATTGATATTCAACAACAAAAAGAGATATAAACAGGCATAAATATTCGTAAATTCCTAAATATGTAGAGAAAATTGTTTGACAAACCCAGTTTGGCAATTATTCACAATCTATTTGTCCAGCTATATATAATAATAATATTAGCTTTATATATCGCTGCTCGTAACTGATTAATTCAACGTTACTATTTGTATATGCAACACACACACACACACACACACACGCGCGCGCGCGCGCGCGCGCACACACACACACACGTATAAGCACACGCACACCAAGCACATGTAGTAAAATCATCGATTTTTTGGTAAACACAGCCCCTTTAAGTATAAGTACATTTGTATTTGTACATACGTAAACATGTCTGCTGGAAAAGTAGCAACCATGTTATGTTAATGTTGTAGGATTTGTGGAAAAGATTTCTACACACGTTTTTCTTTATAGTCTCCATCACTGGGCAGAAAAACAGTTATATTGTTTTTTTGTAATAATTTGATGAATAAAAAAACTAGGTCCGCTGATTAGCTGAAAGTAAATATTATTAACAATGGCAAAGTTACAGTTTTACAGAAGAGACCAAAACAAATGCCCAAGACGATAGCTTACTGATCATGTGACTTAGAGAGAAAATTCATGGCACTTTTGTCGCGGTATAGATATTAAGTGACCGTGGTAGAGATGTGGAATAAAAAGCAAGTGCTTATGTGTGGTGCCATGTTGTTAATCGGATTCCAAAGGGAAAAATAAGTCAGATAAATATCCGTGGATCGGCGACATTTCATGTAAACAATTTCCCAATAAAAATAACTGAAGCGTATTTAATTTGAGGTAGATCTACCTATGATACGACGTCACTGACAATGATGTAAACTTTGAGTCAAACAAGGAGTAATACACCTAGCCAAATCTAAGATTTAGAAAAATGTTTTTGAGTTAAAATATTAATTGTAGGAAGTTTTGTATTAATCGGAACTTTATCATTTGATCAGCTGACACGAGGACTACTGTACCTGTCATTTTGTACCAAATATGCCTTAAATTTGGTCACGTTATGAAAGTCACATGACAAAGAGTGGTCTGTCGAGCGATTTCCGAAAGAAAAAGTGGTATCAAACAAGGCCAAATAATAAACCTAAATGTATTGCCAAATCCGTACAACAGTCTTCACTGTGAAAAATATGACTGTATTAGCCTTTGAGAAGTTTAGAATTTAAATGGTGCAATCCGAGCAAAATATTGCTTTAGTATAAAACCAATTTAGATTTTATATGGATGCATAATAGTCTATCAAAATATCGTTCCAACTTTGTAAATGATTTGAACGTCCAAATATTCAAATACTGCGCCCCTTAAGTGACATAGAATACAGTATATTTTTTATTATATTGTGCGCACAGTTTAGCTATATTGTGCGCACAGTTTAGTTATATTGTGTGCACAGTTTAGTTATATTGTGCACAATATAACTAAGCTGTGCACAATATAGCTATAGCTAAACTGCGCACAATATAGCTAAACTGTGCGCACAATATAATGAATGTTAAACTGTGCGTACAATATAGTTAAATTGTAGCACAATATAATTAAACTATTCGCACAATATAGTATTTGTTAAACTGTGCGCACAATATAACTAAACTGTGCGCACAATATAATAAAAATATACTGTATTTTTTATCACTAAAGGGGCGCCGTAATTCAAGGCACCTAAATGATTAACCTTTTAAATCCTAAGTATCTAGATGAAATTATCTTTTCTATTGTTTAGACCAGTTTATTATGACCTGTAGGGTTTAAAGGGTTAAATTACAGAATGTACAAGTCTGGCTTTGGTATAGATTATTTTTAACTGTATAACCTTTGACCTTAGACACAACGTATGCAAAATTAGATGCAGTAGTCATAGGTTACCCAATAGAGGAGGTGGAATTTTTAAATATAGATAGACCTGAAAGTCTTTCTGTAGCAAAGAAGAATTGGATGATGAATTTCATTACATATTCAACTGTATTTTTCAGCGATGAAAGACATAACGATTTACCTCTATAATTATGCGAAAGTAAAATTTGTTATCAGTTTTTCTGAGTTAATGAAAAGTAAAGATAAATTCATTCTTGTTGGTTTATCTCAATTTTGCAAAATTGTAATGTCTTCATTTAAATTATATTTACCGTCCCACACTAGCTTGTATAATGTATATATGTTTAATTTGTTCGTGCATGTTGATGTTGAAACGTCTGTACCGATTGTGACGAGGATTTGTTCCTCACTTATTTCATTTGGATTTGACTGTGGACTCACAGCGGGTGTGACCGGTCGACAGGGGATGCTCTCTCCTCCATGGCACCTGATCACATATCTGGATTTCCAGAGGTCTGTGTTTGTCTAATATTCACCAGAATTGTATATGTATCGTAGACATCCTGATGATTTATACTTTGGTATCAGAGATTTTTATATCTGTTCATTTGTACAACACCATGCCTCATGTGAGGCCTTTAGTGAATTAAAAAGTTTACAAGTAAGATTATTTACATACTGACTGCAATTTCCTTCATTGCAAGTATACAGAGCGATTGTATTCAAATGTCAATGGCAGACAAATGGTCGTCACGTGTCCTGAGTTTTAACCGCTTTACTTTAAATATTTACACCCTTAAACAAAATATAAAAGTTACAAAGTTGGATCATTGAGTTCAAAAATATATATTGATCCGAATTCAGGCACCAATACTCGCCATCCTTGTTGATGAAGTTTTCTAGTTTGGTCTGATTTACAGCTAACGGTACAGGATTCTCCCCCACGCGTTCTTCTGTCGCTCTGGAATCCGAATTCTTTTCCTCGACCTCAGCATCAAAAGCAAAATTAGTAAATCCATTGTCCTATGGAAAAAAAAAGATTTTGTTTGATTTTGAATAGTGTTTTACCACACATTCAACAAAATTTCAGTTACATAGTGGCGACCAACTTTTAATTTTGGAGGAGAGAACCCGGCTTTCCGAGAAGAGACCACCGTCCTTCCGCAAGTAAACTGGCAAACTTTCTAACAAAAATCAGCTTAAGTTCCAACAGAGGTCGAACCTGCGTTGACCATAAGTGAGGAACTCCATGGTTTTAAGAGCGATGCTCTAACCACTGGGCAGTGGATGTCCTATGGAATAGGAAGGACATGGTGTATCCAAGAGTCTTCCAGTGAGGTAGGACGAGTAATTTACTTCCCCTAACTTTTATACTAGTAGTTATTAGCGTACTAGCCCCTTCTGGTTATTTAATACCATATGTTGATGCGGGATCTTAGATTAGAGGGGGGTCGTACTTTAGATCCTCAAAATTCCCTAGGAGGGGTTCTGGCAAAGTCCTAAAACTAAAGGCTCATTTTACTACAATGAATGACCAATGTGCATGCACGTATATGATCTACTAATTTTTACGAATATATTTCAAGCCAAATTCAAAGGATCATTGGATGTGTTTTGTTTTCCCCAAAAATATACTTTACTTTTTTTACTTCTGAGATTGATGCACAATAGGGAACAAAACTTATAAATACTCATAACAATTCTTAATTTTCTATATATTTTTGGAAAATTGCTTGAGAAACCCAGGTTTGGCAATTATTCGTTGCTCTGGAATCCGAATTGTGTTCCTTGGTATTATGTTTACAATAATTGCAAAAGATTAATTCGAGCTTACTCTTTATAATATGCAAACGACACTGGACCTGAACTGATTTACACAAAATATATAGGAATATCAGCTTTATGCCTGTCTATGTCTTGTTTGTAATTGTAGGCTACATCAATCTGAATAAAAAACGAAATATCTTTTTTTTGTTAAACACAGCTAATGCCCATTTTAGAGGATTTAAAAAGGATGTGTTTTTGAAATGGACAGTTTTCTAATAACTTAAAACAGGTAATTTTGTTATAATGAAGGGGGGTAACAAAATTGTACTATTAAGAAAAATTCGGAAATTTGGAAGAATAATTATCCGGCTTCCAGACACGAGGGTTGTATCAGAAAACGTAATTCATATATTTAAAAAATGGTAGAAGTTTGGTCCAGCGGTATGCTCCCCCAGAATTTTGTAAATTGAACAAGCCCCGAGAGGCTACTTTGAAGCTTATAGACACTAAATGATGACCTCTTTATCATTCAAAAGTATTCCATCAGAACACGACAGGAAATCAAACAGACAAACAATATAAGAGATACACTGACAAGGGATCCGAAGTGTGCTACCCGGAATAGTTTGACAAGCCCTGATAAGTCATTTTGAAGCTTCCAGACACTGAATTATGACTTATTTATTCTTTAAAAGTATTACATCGATAGATTGATTAACTCCCCAAATCCATTGGAAATTCAGCAGTAAAACTTGAAAGTTGGAACCTCAAAGAGGCATTTTCTAGATTCCAGACATCGAATCCAATTTAAAAATTATGTTGGAATCCATTTTATCTAAACGCATTAAACTGACAGCCTGAATTTTTCGACAAAAGGTATTGATAAGAGAAAACCTAAAACTTGCAAGAGAAATGCACAAATTGAAGTTCCAGTTATTTTTTTTTTGTTTTTTTTATTATTTTAAAACCTCTGAGATGTCATTTTCTGGCTTCCAAAACATATACTTAATAGTTATATTTGGAGATCATTACAGATTTGATTTAAAATTAATCAAAATTTCAAGTCCTTTGTTTTCATTTCCTTTGAAAAGTTATACATAATTCAAAAGGGGGGTGTGTTGCAACCCAACCCATCTAGGTCCATCAATGGAATATTTGGTTCTGACGGAAAGTTCTTATAGTAGCGCATGTGCAATATCATTGTCCTACCATTTATGCTGTCAAAGTTAAGCGCAAGGTTAATGATTTTAAAGTAAAAATGTAAAAGTATTAATAGATATTCCAAACTCAAAGCCCATTATAATACGACAAATGGGAAATTGTAACGGTCTCATCATGAAGAACAATTTCGAATTCTAAGAGAACGTCAAAATGTAATATTAAGACGACAAATGTCTTGTCACACGGAATATACACGTGTTATACATGTATCTGTTAGTTTTTCATTTACCAGGGATTTTACCCAAATGATTGGAATGTGATTTTTAAATATGATTATTAAATTATCATGTTCCTGCTTTTTGGTAAAACCCCTGGTCAATAAAAAATAGGAATATGATAGTTATACCAAATCTAATGTTTGGTGTTATATTTCTGAAATGAAAACAATTGTCATTACCGTACATTCTTCAATATTCGATTCCTCGGACTCCATAATTCCGACTAGTCAGTAATTTGTGATAATTTGTTTGTGTTATAGAAAATGGCGATTTCCAATATAAAATACGTTTCTAAGACGCATGCGTATTTCATAAGTCGAACCCAACTGTAACGAATGCTTCTGCACATTCTTGTTTATATTGGGAGTAGTTATAAGTGATTTGTATTCATCATCACGACCCTAGTAACTCCGACATTGAACGTGGGTAATGATTTCACTGTCTTCTGGAGAGAAAGATAGAAACAGGGATGGACAGACAGCAGAATATCAGATAATCTTCTTGATTTATTACCATGTTTCACGATTTCAACAATTGTTGACTTTTATATAGAAATATGTATTCATGTTCTTTTAATTTTGCAAATTTGCAAATATTGCAATTGGCAAAGTGAAAAAGATAGTCACAAGTTAGATTTTCGTTAAAATGGCTGAATTACAATTCGATATCTGAGTGCTGAATAATATTATATAAGTTGAACTGACATTAAATTTTGCCCATTAAAGTAAAGCATGTATTGACTGTCGTCGACGGCATTTTCTCTGAATTGTCAATTCAACACAAGGTCATTGTTTTAATACGATAAAACTATCTTTGAACATGGAATATATACCGGTCTACCAAGGTAATTTGGCACATGTTTACAAACACAACGAGTCTAAATCAAAACATAACAGGGATGACAAGCCACTTGTCGTCACAAAAGTATTAGAGATTCGGCAATGCATGGAGTCCGTGCAAGGCAATTATGTTTTACCTGTACAACCTATTTTTGGTATCGTTTTGATTTTTGACTCTACCCGGATGTGCTCTTTTACCTTGGTACACTTATACTTACATTCAGTCGTGATATAAACGTAGTTTTGTAGGTACATGTTTGTAATAAATGCCGTGCTGCAATATAGTATTTCTGTGACGTAATTGTGATATGCATGTGACCTCTAGGTCAAACACTCCAGGGACCTTTTCAAATACTTGTGGAAGCTAGAGCAATATCGAAAAAACTCCGACTCCATTTTAGGATCGCACGTGCTTCTTTGACTCTCGGTTATCGTCGTTTGTTGTGTTGTTGTTTTAGGCCCCACTCAAGAATCTTTCACTTATACGGAGACGTCACCAAATGCCGGTGAAGGGCTTCAAATTTTGGCCTATGCTCGGCACTCACAGCCATAGAGCAGTGAGGGTTCTTTAACGTGCCGACACTTACTGTGACAAGGGACCACGGTTTTAACTGTCTCATTCAAAAGACAGGAAACCTGCCTGCCGCCGGCTGGACTCGAACTCACGACCAAGAGTCGAGCGCGCTCCCGACTGAGCCAGGTCGGCTCCGGTTATCTTTGTAAAAATAGCGAAATTTATTTGTTGGATTGGCATTGGATGACAGTTACAACGGGTTTCGTATGACAGTTCATTTTAATAATACGTATTATTATGACCACCGGATGACCTCTCCTTGATATGCATGAAATAAAATACCGTAAACCTGCAAAATTTCGCTCCCGTTTAATTTTCGCCATTTTCGCCCTTAAATTAGATGCCGAATTTAAAATGAAAGCGAATTTTTTAAGCTCAATAATTCAAGCGCGGACATACATGCCAATCATAATACTATGGTGATAAAACGGATTGGATATGTTTTTCTTTTTTGTAATAAAACGGCGGAAATAACCATATGTGTTCCAGATATACAATATTTTCATAAAATCTGCATGTAATATCTTCATCAACGACATCTCATATTGCTCTAAAGACTAAAATTATATGAAACATATTGATAATCTTATAATAAAGTAGTCTTTGGCCCTGATAACACCATTTAAATTCTAAATTTTTTAAAAGCTAAGATAGTCATCATTTTACAGTGGTTACTCTTAGACGGATTTGGCTATGCATTCAGATATATTTTTTGGCTTTGTCTTACACCACTTTTCCTTTAGAAAATCTTTTTGTAAAACTGGAGCTCAACTGATGAAGTCTAATTGACAGAAACGATCGTCTTGAACATTATAACTCTGGTATTATGTTTATAATATTGATAAAATCGAACACGTTGTCTGTAAGTTGGTGGAATCATTTCATTGATTGTGGGCTCACGGCGGGTGTGACCGGTCGACAGGAGATGCTTACTCCTCCACGGCACCTGAGCCCACCTCTTGATTTCCAGAGGTCCGTGTTTGTCCATTTTTACCAGATCTGTATCTATATCCTGCACATCCTAAAGATTTATACTTTGATATCTGAGATGTTTTATATTTTAATTCGTAATATGTAAAAATTCGTACACATATTACCAACAATACCAAAAGTTATAGCTTTACAAAGGGGCCAAAACAAAATTTTGTTATATTTGAGCTTTAATGTATCGGCCTCTGTGGCCGAGTGGTTAGAACATTGCGCTTGTCAGTGTGGGTTCGAACCTAGCTGTAACTTAAGCTGATTTTGTGAGAAAGTTTGTCAGTCCGGTGTCAGTCTCTTCCCGGGTACATAGTAACAGGGTTCTCTCCTCCAACACTAAAAACTGGCCGCAATCATATGACTGACAAGTTGTTGAGTGTCACACGTAAAACAACATTTAAAATACAAATTAAACAAATGTGTCAGCATACAAAATACATTTTTCATTTCAATTTAAACAGACATTTAGCGATAGTTTACAGGTATTCCAATCGTGGTGTGATATGCATATACAAAAAGTTAGGTTGAATTAATCAATTGCATATGAATAATTGCTAAACTGGGTTTCTCAAGGTATTTTCGCCAAATATATAGGAATTTAAGATTTTTTTGCCTGTGTATATATCTTTTTTGTTAATTCATATCAATCTAAGTAGTAAAAAAGGAAATAATGTTTTTGAAAAAAAACCCACAGCTAATGCCCCTTTACCTAACCCATACATTTTTTATTTTGCCATCTGGGCCTAGTTCAATAAAATTGAGAATTTACTAAGTCCAAGAATATTCTCATATTGGCCTGCTTAGCCAATCAGATTTAAGGATTAGCGATATTTGAGTAAAATTTTTAGACTTGAGAAATTCCTAAATTTTATGGTGCCAGGCCCTGATGTTAACTCATCAACCCCTACAGTCACATATGGACCGCCCAGGTCAATAAATAGTATGGTCTACAGTCATAATTCGGGAGTGGACAAGTTCATATCGCATGTACAATTATTATAAAATTTTGATTCTAAAACATACATCCCTAAATTCTGACAGTGGACTTAACCATTCGGTGAAATAGGCAGGTCCAAATGTGACTTCAGGGGTTAATGGGTTATAGTAATTTCAATAAGCATCTGTTGTACAAGTTTTCATTGATCATTTTTCCTCGGTGTCGAATCTACATATTGGATAATAGTAAATGCAGTACTGGGAGTGTCTTGACGCACATTTTGAATTTACCAAGGGAGTGTACATACAAAATTTCCAACATGACAGGAGTATGCCGCCATCTTTTAATATTCACTACTTTCATGTAAGTTCAAAGTACACAAATGAGTTTGAGACAAACAATAAATTATATTATATCCTTAGATCTTCTTGTTACAATGTTCTTCGATATTCACAACTTTTCATTCATGGTATAATATATAAATCTGCAATCGCACCTGTTTACGTTACATTTCTTTCTTTTTTAAAAAAACACCCGTCGTTCGGCTCTACGTGGAATCCATTTGCATCTTGGTCTACTAGGGAACAACTAGTCTAAACATACATGTAATTGTCGCATATGGACAAGACAAAAACCACTCTTAAATCATTGAAGAACAAAACTAAAGAGCATTATTAACTAATACAGTATTGTCTTGAACGAAAATTGTCATATTTCTTTGATGAATGTAATGGTTTTGACGCCACACTAAACTTTTTTCCCAGTTATATGGTGGCGGCTTTTCAGCTCACCTGACACGAATGCACTCGTGGTATCCTACAAGTGTTGCCGAAGACGAATGATATAGGGTTGAGCAAAATATTGTGCGGACGGTCCGTACTTGGTATACTCCGTCTGGAGACACACAATGCCCACATCAAACCAAATATATTAGATTTTCAAAGTTCTTGTGTGTTTAATTTAGCCAACATATTCTTCTTGGTCTTCTTTTAACATTTGTTGATGGTACTTGGTTCGGCGATATAGGCCCACTTCTGCTATTTTTGTCATGGTGGAAGAGAAAACCGGTAATATTGTCCTCGGGAAGAGAACACCGCACTTTTCCCTGAGACACTTTCCTCCAAACATATATAAAAAGTACAGACACAAAAGACGATACGTGTAACAAAGTCCATAAGTCTGACACTATACAAAAATTAATAAATGTTCGACAAATATGGACCTTTGCGAAATCCAGAACTGGAATCAGATGCCAGGGAAAAATTAAATCTCTAGCCGAACCGGTACGCTATTAATCCATAGTAGAGTAATACATTCTGATGGAATTTCGTCTTCACTAGTGTTCCTCTGTACGTTTAATGCATTTTAGTCCCCATCACAAAATATTTTTGAAAACCATTAATACCTGCATATCACTGTCCAAATCTTGAAGTTGCACAATACCGTTAGGAAATTAGCACAATACCGTTAGGAAATTAGCACTATCGGAAAGACGCTCTATTTGTATATATCTCTTTCTTTCGTACGTGTGTACAAGAAATTTTTATACTGTATATACTGATTTGGGTCAAAAGGTCATTGGCAAGGGCTAAATTGTTATTTGCTTTGTGTTTTCAAGTAAGTCGTGCGGCGGTTTGATATTTACATATTTCATTCTATAGTAGAAGACTTTTGTAATTCGTCGATGACCCATGTAAGGACCCAATCAGATCATTTGGTACCTATAGCTGTGTGCTAGTATTTGAGTATACATTTACAAATAATGACTTTTTATATGTATCAAAATATGTGTTTCATTAGATAACTGACAGTGATTACAAACTAGAAATGTTGAAAATACACGGAAGAAAGTCACTTAACTCATTCAACCCTAAAGAAACATTTGGACTTGCCCGTCATTGATTAATAGAAGAGTTCATTGTTTCTCAGGGGTTGGTTGGTGAGTCTTTGAAGACCACACCTCAAATTTGAAACCTTAAATATTCAGTCTCACGAATCAGTCAGTAATGTTAGTTACATGTTTACCACGGTAAAGTGGCACATCCGGGTTCTGTCAAAAACCAAAACAACAAGGTCTATTTTCCAAAAATAGGAATACACAGGTAAAACATGACTTCTTGTATAACTTTAGCTCTGGATATTTTTGTTGCAAAAAAAAAACCAAGTCAGTTTCCCCTGTTATGATTGAATTCGGACTTGTTGTGTTTGTAAACATGTGTCAATTTCCCTTGGAAGACCTAGATAGTCCTGTAACCAACGCTACATTGTAGATAACATTCAAGCACAGAGTTCTTCTGTTGTTGATTCTGAATTAATGTTTGGTTGGATAAAATGTAAAGTTTTAGATATCTGAGGTGGATTCATAGGTGTACTAAAAACGTTAAAATCTAAGTTAGAATAAAATAAAACATCACTAACAGAGCCACCTAATTGACCAACTCAAAATGGTCTGAATAGCAAATGGTCTCTTAATGTATTGTCAGTGGGTGTGCTAATTTGATATTTATTTTTTTTTCTACAATAACCTGGGGCTCGTTTTACGAAAAGTCCGAAGTCCTTAGATTTGGTCTTAGGACAACACTTACGGCTTAACAAAGACATAGGACCAGTGACTTAGGACCAAATCAGGTCAGGTCTTTATGGCTACCTAAAGGATGTGCATAGACCTAACTTATTTTTGTATGTTTCATAATTTATCTTTGTAAATGCATCAGGTAAAAATACTCATAAATTATCAAAATCGTATTTGAAAATATAAAAAATACCTTAAGACTTGAGTTAGGGTAGCGTTGATAAAACGTTTTCTCTTAAGATCAGATAACTTAAGACTTAACGGCTTAGGACCTACGACTTATTGATAAAACGGGCCTCTGAATTTTGAAGGTCTTAAATGACATGGTTGTTTGTTCAATGAGGTGGTCTTTTTAAGAGATTCGACTGTAATTAGCAGGTTTAGGGGTAAATTATTTCACCTTTTAACAACAACACTTCCATATAAGGTAATTTCATTACAATTAAACTCAATAGTGCGTGAAGATTATAGTTTAAGTCCTCACATTGATATATTGTACACTTTTGTTTCATCCTTTTGCTCTCTGATTTCAATTCACTTATGACGGACATGGATAAAAGCCCTATCAACATTAGTAACACTTTCAAGTTTTTCTTCCAAAGAATTGGTAATTTTTAGAGATTCCTGAATGGTCATTTCCGCCGGAAGTCCGAGATCTACTTCCACGGTGTATTCATATCCACTGTGATAGGCCTTTACCGATTCCACAAATAGAATCTGCTTGTGATAGTTCATACATAACCACGTGATCTTGCTCAGGAACATTGGTTCGGCTGTCTTCCCCGTCAGGTTCTTCGATTGGTCTAGAATAAAAAGTGACGTGAAAATGATGAACATATCATGGAAATATTTTAATATTTATGTATATTAAGAGATCTTTTGAACGGAATACAATGCAATACATGCGACATATTTTGCTGTTTTGTAAATAAACACATACACAGTTTTTATTAATATATAATATATAGAATATTTAGGTTACAGAAAGAAACCGAAATATATTTGGTCTCAGTGTCCGAGTGATTATAGCATCGTGTTTTAAACCACGAAGTCACTCACTTCTATTCAGCGCAAGGTCGAGTCTAACTGAAACCGAAGCTCTGGTATTTTCCAGGGTACATTGTTCTCTCCTCCGCCGATAAAAACTGACCGCCACTATATGGTTAAAAATGTTCTTTGGTCACTGGATTAGTAAAGACACCCAATAGGGTACATTGATATCATAGTAAATGCAACGCAACAACAGACTGATTTAATTCAAATCTGAAGGTATGTGTATATTTATATTATATATCTATATTGTTTCCCTCTCTGTGTGCATGTGTGACATAAATACATTGTAGTAAGATAAAAAGTGGAAATTTACCTTTTCCTGTGATGTACCACGTCATTACGATGTACAGTGAAATCATTATGGCACCACCAGGATCCACAAAAATGAGACAAGGGAGGTGGGTCTGATGGAGCATCTCTTGAGAACCTTTAACAAAATACCGGTTAAAATAATAACAATTCAAGTTTTTTTTTTAAATTATGTTTCATTCATTAAAAACGATGAAATTAGTATTCAAACATACGGCCAATCCAAGATTTTTTATGTATAGCTTCCATTTTAATATAAAAAACCTACATTTCTATCAAGAAAAAAAACCCTAAAACGACAGGAAAACACAATACAATTTTAGCAGAACAAATGGAATTTAATCCACAATGAAGTATTTTTTCTAATGTGTTAACAAAAGTTAAAAAGTAAGGCTGATCAAAACCATATCTCTGCACATACTAATAAATAACCTATGAAATGATAGTATTCACAATGATGAAAAAATTATATATGTTACGGTTTTTTTCTAAATATTGGTTTCAGATGTTTGTGATTTTTTTTGTTTTATGATCTCAAAACCAATCTATCCGCGGAAGCTTAAATATAAAACATCTCAGATACCAAAGTATAAATCTTTAGGATGTCCAGGATATAGATACAAATCTGGTAAAAATGGACAAGCACGGACCTCTGGAAACCAAGTGGTGGGATCAGGTGCCATGGAGGAGTAAGCATCCCCTGTCGACCGGTCAACAAGAAAATAAATTGGAATAAAGCAGCACTTGCCTATATAGCCACATGCTATAGCCAATGTATTAGAGATGACGTCATTTCTGTGATCTTGGGCTAGCGCCTTGATGGTGGGACTAGCAACTCCTCTGCACAGTATATATAGGAACAGTTTGATTACTGAAAAAAAAACATACATTGAATCACACATAGTCAAACACATCTGCTAGCAACAAATATGGATAATCAGAACTGTATCTATATTATAAACATACACCAAAGTTATAATGCTCAAGACGATATCGTTTCTGTTAATTAGACTTCATCAGTTGAGCTCCAATTTAAAAGTTATGTGTATTTTTTAAAGAAAAAGTGGTATTATACAAGGCCAAATATTATCTCTAAAAGTATAGCCGAAATCTGTCTAAGGGTAACCACTGTAAAAATTTAGCTTTCGAAAAAAAATGAATTAAATGATGTTAACCGTGTCAAATATTACTTTAGTATAAGATGAACAGCTGGTACCGAAATGCTAGGTACTAGGTTTATGTATACCCTCGGGGATTATATATCAAATATTATCACCAATACCAAAGTATTAGTTTTACAAAGGGGTCCAAAAAATTACTATGACGATCATTTCTTTCGACTAGATGTCATCAGTTGAACACTAATTTGATATAGATATATTTTCAAAGGAAAAATTGGTGTCATACAAGGCCAAATAAATGTATTACCAAAACCGTCTTAGAGTACCCACTGTATGATTTCATCACTGGTTTGCTTTTATGTATGTTATGTATTACGTTATTGTTATTTCACGCCACACTTAAAAAAATTCAGTTATATGTTTACAGCCAGTTTTTAGTGATGGAGGAATGGACCCGGTTACATTGTACCCAGGAAGAGATTACCAGCCTTCCGCGAGTGAACTGTGGCAGAATTGCTTAAAGAATCAAATTAGGTTCTAGTGCGATTCGAACTTGCGCTGACTAGAGTTGAGAGACTTCACGGCTTTAACCCTTTCACTCCTGAAAATCAAGATGGTATGATCTTTTCTATTGTTAAGACTAATCTATTAAGGTCTGTATGGTTGAAAGGATTAAGCATCATGCTCTCTGTAACCACTTGGCTATGAAGGCCCGGATGTGTTTTTATCATACACAGGTTCTACTGAATTCAAACTGAATGGGGCATTCCTATCACTGAAATAATATTTTACAAAATCCAGTGTTTTGCTGCGATGATATAATTATTAGCCTTGATAAACAAATCAATGTCCTTGACATTTATAGTACTTTTTTTTCAAAATAAACCGGATTATTTCTTTTCCCCTAAACTGACATAAATGCATCCATACCAGAAATTATTTTGTGGAAATATTCTGTTGTTTAAGACGGTGACTTTTATCATGGAGTCCAGCAGGTTTCTTTATTATTGCCCTCCTTCACTTTAAACAAAACCGAAGATAGTCATCTTTTTACAGTGGGTACTCTAAGACGGATTTTGTAATACATTTAAGTTTACATAAGTATTGCTGTGTCGGAACTCTATACCTATTTCAAATTCGAGCTCAACTACAGATCATGAAATCTTACTGATAAAAATACAATCGTCTTAAGAATTTTTGTTTATAACTTTTTGTTTGTTTGATTTTAATTTTGCAAACTACAATTTCAGTCATATATATCCTGTTGAATCAAAATACAGAATAACCTAAAATATTTCTTAAAATACACACGCAAAATCAATCCAGATTAATTGAAAATAAATCATTTTAAATTTTGGCATCTTTTCAGAGTACCATACTGGTAATTTTACACAAGGGGCGACATATCTGTATCTAATATTATACCAATAGTAGCACTAGCTATTCCAATAGTTATAAAGTCGACGGTAGGTGGCGTTTGAGATCCGTTGATCAATCCAACAATTTTCTGTATGGCTTCCTTTATCAACTGTAGTGACGCAAGTCCCATGATCACAGAAAGCACGACGATTGCTAATGGCTCCATGCGTTTTCGACCTGAAATCGTGTAATGATAAACATCACTTTCATAAACTGCAAAGGGAAATATGCGTGAATTAAAAAATCTAACGAAAATGTGTATAAATCTTGTTCTCGTATATATAACATTGCCGTGTAATTATAGAAGCGTTTCTTACAAAATTATTAGAATAAATTGACAGCATGTTTATTCAATTACATAAATATCACAGAGACAGAAGTGTAAATCTTTGGGAGAGGACACATTAGAAAAACACGCACCATGGGGGATTAAGCTCCCCTGATGACCGTTAGCACCCATTGTGAGTTCACTCAAATTCACATGAATAATTTGGCATTTGATTTAGTGATTCAAAGTAATTGCATATAGGTTCATTATACGTTAGCACTTATTTCATTTGAATTTGATTGTGGACTCAAGGTGGATGTGGCCGGTCGACAGTGGAAGCGTACTCTGACATGGCACCTGATCCCCTCTCTGGATTTTCAGATTTGATTTGATTTGATTTGATTTTGAACAGTGTTTTACGTCACACTTAACACTTTTCCGACTATATACCCTGGACATCCTAAAGATTTATACTTTGGTATCTGAGATGTTTTATAGTATATGATGGCGACCAGGTTTTAATGGTGGTGGAGAGAACCTGATTACAATGTACCCGGGAAGATGCCGCCGGCCTTTCGCAAGTAAACTATCAAACTTTCTCACAAAAATCAGCCAAGATTTTCAACGGGGCTCGAGCCTCCGCTGACCGGAAATGAGAAACTTCAATGTTCAAAGCTCGATGCTCTAACCACGCGGTCATGGAGACCCCTGGATTTGCTGTTTCCTGAACCTCAAAACGATTAATACTTTGGTTTCTGTGATTTTGATATTTCCCGTATATTACCATCTGGAAACAGCCATATACGCATACTCTTCTTTTGAAAATTCATTTAGTCTACGAAGACATGCGTGTCTATGTGTAAATACATATTAATTATTACCACTAGAAACTCGCAAATTTAAATTCTTTAAAATTACTAGATCATGTATTTCCGATTGTGTCCGAAAGGCCGAGCACCAAATATAAAATATTTCCAAAATATAAGTGATTTCAATTAATTCTACTCATTACAAACTTTTAACCAGAAAACAACAAAACCAGTGTATCGAAATATTCGAAATAACACAATGTCTATCAAAGGCCATAATGTAAAAATAAGATAAAAATAAACAAACAAACACAAAAATAAATAAATGAAATAAAAAAATAAACAAAGAAACAAAAAAAAAAAACGCGGACTAACGTGATAGATAAAAACAACTTTTGAGTACCACATTAAGTGGTGTTATACGAGCGAATCGCACGATTTTTGCACACGCAATACTATTTTCTGTGCGTAAGATCATTGCCTTTTTGACACTAAAGACCTTTAATACCTGGTCTTCTCCCTCTAACTTGAAAATCATACTATATTAATAATCAACGTAGCTTGACTTGCAGGACAAAGTACAATTACTTTCTGTTCTGAGTGACAGATATGATAATCAGTATCATAAATAAAATATCATAAAGAAGAATTAAAATGGTTGCTTATGACAACATACGTTTTCGACCTATAAACGTTTTTTTTATTTTTGGAATAAGATTAATAATGATGATGGTTATGATAATGACAGTAATAGTTATAATAATAATAATAATAATAATAATAATAATAATAATAATAGAAATAGTTATAATAATAATAATAATAATAATAATACAATAATAATAATAATAATAATAATAATAATCATCATCATCATCATCATCATCGTTAAAATAATTACAATAGTAAAGATTTAGATAAGATAAATTGACAGAGACGTAATTAAATGACTAAACATCGAAATATTTATATTGAACTCGTCCCAACCATTTTTTTCTTACATCCCCTTGGTTTGCAGTTAAGTAAGCCATAAACTTGAGTGACAGTTATGGGAATCAATAAAAAGAGATAAGGTATTACATAAATCAGAGCGTAATTAATGCTCAGTGTTCCATTCCTTTACGACAAGAAACAAACAAGGGTATTAACCTAATATGGCTTACAATAGCATTTAGAAAAAATAAAAACAAAACTCGAAAAAACCTTGCACCGCCCACGAAAATTGAAAGATATTTCCATTTTGATTGGCCTGAGTTTTAAAGCCGTGACGTAGGTTTTGATTGACAGGTGACAAAATCAATATCACAAAAATCATTGTCCCTATAAATCAGTCTAATCATCGGAATAATGAGGTTACATATATATGAAAATGGTCAGCGATGTCTATATATGAGCGATTTATGTACGAACAAAATGCTTATTTCATTAGAGCATTGTCAGTATGGGTCAATACACTCACGAAAGTCCTCTTATATTGGTATCTGATGTAGGTCTTTCTCCGTCACCAATGTATGGCAAAATAATAAATTGTCCGAAAATCAGAGCGTTAATCACACAATCGGAATGTAACGGATCCGAATCGGAGCCGTGTCAGTTATGAGATTTAAAAATTGGAAGATGTGTCGATTACTCTGTACTGTTGATTAAGGTTTCTATATTCATTGCATTTAAAAAGAAAAACAAAATCACAAATTGTCAATTCCATAGAAACCTACATCTATTTTGGAAAAAGAACAATCCATAGTTAGAAATTTATGAAACTCGCACCGCACCCGAAGTCTCCAATTTACTCAAGACCAACTTTTTATCATGTTGACTTCATAGTTATGACTGAAAAGGAAACATATTAATATCTTGTTTTTCGATTTCCAAATTATTACTTTCTAATGGGAAATTAGTATGGAACTAACAATTTGAGTATATACTCAGAATGTTTTCTTCAAATTAGCATATTTTTCAACATTTTTTGCAAAATTGTATCATCCCATAAATATCCAACCATGTCCAGTTGCAGCATAAATTATGTGTGTTTTCATCTGAAAATAATGAAATGTTAGTTGATTCGAGCACTGGGTACATTTGGGGACTTCAGACTCTAAGCTTATAACTTTATCCACTACATGAACTGGAGCCTCCCCTTCATGACGGAATGGTTAGAGCACTGCGCTTTGAACCATGAAATATCTGATAAGTGGCTGAATGTCACGTAAAACATCACTGATAAAATGAAATGTTTAATTGGGTTACTTAATTACAGATGATAATTGTACATTGTCTATCCCTTTTTTTTGTTAGATATCAAAACAAATTTAACACATATTAATATATGTTTGTTTTGTGTTTTACTCCACTATCATTTTCAATGATACGACGGCGGTGAAGAACACCTCACACACAGTGCACAAAAGTCGGAATCGATGTATTAGTATTAGTTTCACATACCTTGTGGGTATTTGTGGAAATCAGTTTTTCGGATCGACCTTGTGGTTATCCATACTACGATTCCAGAACAAAGGTCCACCACGCTATCCACGAGACTCGTTATGATCGCTATTGAACCGGACATTACAGCAGCAGTAGTCTTGGCTATAAGTAGAACCTGAAGTGAAAGACACAAATAAAGACTGATTTACAGAAACGATCGTCTTGAGCATTTGTGGCGATTGTTGAGTCGTCTATACTAATCGTGACAAGGATTTGTTCCTCATCTATTTCATTTGAGTTTGACTGTGGACTCATGGCGGTAGAGACCGGTCAAAACGGGATGCTTCATCCTCTGTGGTACCTGACCCCACCTCTGGATTTACAGAGGTCAGTATTTGTTCAATGTTCACCAGATTTGTATATGTATCTTGGACATCCTGAAGATTTATACTTTGATAGCTGAGAAAACTGTGACTTTGGTATAGTTCATAATATTTATAACCACTCGATCATTGCCACTGTTGGTGGAGCGTTTGAGTCCCCGAGGGGAACATAAACCCAGTACCTGGTATTTTGGTACCAGACGATTATTTTATACTTAAGTATATATTTCGCTCAGACACCACCATATAAATTCTAAAATTCTAGAAAGCTAAGATATTCATTGTCACTTTTCAATGAATTTAGCAGCACATTTAAATTATAATTTGACATTGAATAATACCAATTTATTCGGAAATATATTCATATTAAATTCAAACTCAACTGATGAAGTCTTATTGACAGACACGATCGTCTTGAGCATTTGTTTTAAAATCTTTAGTAAAATTATATCTTTGGTATTGTTAATAATATTTATAACCAATTGGTTTCTGTCACTGCTGGTGGACACTCCGAGCCCACCGAGGAACTACATAAACCAAGTACCGTGTATTTTGGTATCAGCCGATTGTTTTATACGCAATTGATATTTCGCTCAGACACCACCACTTAAATTCTAAATTTCTCGAAAGCTAAGATATTCATATTTACAGTGGGTACTCCTAGATGGATTTGGCAAGACGTTTAGATTTACAAATTCACCTTGTATGATACCAATTTATTCGGAAATATATTTATATTAAATTCGAACTCAACTGGTGACGTCTTACTGACAGAAACAATCGTATTGAACAATAGATTTGTACCTTTTTTGTAAAACTAACTTTGGTATTCGTTTGTATAAATGTCCATGTTCTAGTTTTTTAGCTTGAAAATTTCGCCTTTGTAAATTCGCCTTCTCCAATAAGGACGAAAATTAAACGAGAGAGAAATTTTCCAGTTACGTATAAAAATACACTTGGATACAGAGGGTGTCTAGTTTCTGACAATTGTTATGATTGTTAGCCGATTTTATTTTGATGTCGTTAATCAAAATATCAAATTGGAAACTTACGACATTAGCCGCAAAGCTGAGCTTGGCGTATAAGTTCGTTTTCTTTTGGAGAAATCTGTACAGCTGCAGTTTGTCAGCAGCTGGCTTGATCGTTTCTTCATAGCTCTTGATCAGTTTGTCCTGATTTTCATAGTATTTTCTGTAAAAGTAATAATACTAATAACAAAAGCAATAATAGTAAGTGGAAAACGAAGATGTAGAAGAAGAGTGGAGAGTACAAGAACTATCACAGATGGCGCTCTGATTTTAGCGACGACAATAAGATTACTATTACTCTGTTTACTACAGCACCGTTCCGAAAGTGAGTCAACAATTGCCGATTTTCTATAGTTTTATATGTTAAAACATTTTTTAAATACCTGCCACAAACTAATGCCTGCGTCAATTCTTGACAAAAGTTACAAATCTATAAAAAAAAACTATTTATCTTCATCTGATATTATTTTTAAGCTATTTAAAACTTTATTTTTATGAGAAAAACAAATTTTTTTCTTTGCAGTAAATATTTTGTTGCCACCACTTCCAGAACAACAGAAATGTGCAAAAATTTACAACATTTCATTGAGTAAAGATGTAGGGTAAATTATTTTCAAAACGTTGATTTAGCATAGAAAGCTATGTGGAAAATGACTTTAGTTTACTCACTTTTGACATAGCCCTGTACCACCCCGCTAACATTATAATTATAATACTAATCATCATCACTATCATCTACACTAAAGATCATTAAAATAAGGTGATAACAGCAGCATCACCACCACCACCACCATCATCATCATCATCATCCTAAAAAAATCATCTACACTAAATACCATTAAAACAAGATGATAACGGCACCATCACCATCACCATCATTATTATAATTCTAAAAAACATCATCTACACTAAAGACCATTAAAATAAGGTGACAACAGCACCATCACCACCACCACCACCACCACCATCATCATCATCATCATCACTACTATTATAATTCTAAAAAACCATCATCTACACTAAAGACCATTAAAATATGCTAATATCATCCTTATTATAATTGTCGTCGTCAACACCACCACCACCACCACCACCACCATCATAATTGTCGTCATTTTTGTTGTCAACATCACCGCCACCACCACCACCACCATCATCATCATCAACATCATCATTGTCGTCGTTTTTGTTGTCAACATCACCGCCACCACCACCACCACCATCATCATCATTGTCGTCGTTTTTGTTGTCAACATCACCGCCACCACCACTGCCAACATCATCATCATCATCATTGTCGTCGTTTTTGTTGTCAACATCACCGCCACCACCACCACCAACATCATCCTCATTATTATTATCGACGTCAACACCACCACCACCATCATCATCATCATCATTGTCGTCGTTTTTGTTGTCAACATCACCGCCACCACCACCGCCAACATCATCCTCATTATTATTATCGACGTCAACACCACCACCACCACCATCATCATCAATGTCGTCGTTTTCGTTGTCAACATCACCGCAACCACCACTACCAACATCATCCTCATTATTATTGACGCCCTCGTCAACATCACTACAATCACCACCACCAATATCATCATACCTCGATCCCGTTGATGGTTTTCTCTCCTGTCTTTCTCTTTTCTTCGAATAAAATAATTCGAGACTCAATGTACAGCTGTCCTCCGGGCTTTTTTCTGTTTATATCAAAATGATTTAAGTACACACACGTGCTAAAAGTATGTACAGGTCTACCAAGGTAAATTGGCACATGTTTACAAACACGACGAGTCTAAATCAAATCATACCAGGGGTGACAAGCTATAGGCCTACCAAGGTAAACGGGCACATGTTTACAAACACGTCGAGTCTAAATCAAATCATAACATGGCTGACAAGCCACTTGTTGTCACAAAAGTATTAGAGATTCAGTAATGCATGGAAACCTTGCAAGGCAATTATGTTTTATCTATACAACCTATTTTGGCATCGTTTTAGTTTTTGACTCTACCCGGATGTGCCACTTTACCTTGGTACACCTATACATATATTTGTTTTTCATTTTTATCATCGCTTTTTGTGTTAAATGTTTTTATAAAAAAATTGACCTGACTCATATATTTAATGAAATATTTTATAAATACAAGTATTTATATGTGGCAAGCGAAAATTGTAGCGCCTTTTTCTTCTTTGTTTTTAGTTAGTGGCGTCAAAAAAGAAACTCTTGTTGCAAAGAAAACAGTTTGCTCCCGAGAATTAAAGCTTCAAGAATATTATAAACATAATACCAAAGTTATAATGCTCAAAACGAAATATCACAAAGAAAATAAAAATACTTTCTTCTAAACAAATGAAATTTCGCATGAATATATATATTCATGAAACCATTAATTCGTGACAGTAATTGGAAAAAAGTTATTTTAACATAGAAATCTATGGAAAAATGAAAATGTTGACATACTTTTTTTGGCACGCGAGTGTACATCTGAGAATGAATCCCAGAAATACTATCAATTTTATCATACCTATTACAATGTAGTAAAGTATCTTTATCAAATCTTTATCAATTGTATTCACATCAATCTTATTTATTGAAACTGTAGCATAATACTCGGTCAGCGACTTTACGCGGTGTCCCTTCTATTGACTGTGACAGTCCTGTACTAGAGACTATTCTTGGCACAACTGTGGGACTGGTACGCAGGGGGTAATTCACAAGAAAAGTTCGTATAAATCACCCCATGCGTAATTATTCATGTTTACAGAACTGTAATCTGGATTTATTCGCGATAATTTTATTTACGCGTATTATCGCGAGAGCTCTAGCTTGCGAAAAAAAAATGGTCGCTAAATTTTCTAAAATGGTTGATATTAATTGCGAATTATCATCAGCACACGGTTATACGGAGGACAACTTTCGTAATGAAGTGTGATAAAATTATGTCGAAATCGGGCTTTCAAAATCGCGAAAGTATCATCTCGCGAATAAATTTAGAACAGGTTTTTCGGAAAAATAAAGTCCAGCGAAAAAATTCAGATTTACAGTATACGAGAACTGATGAATGAACACTCAATGAAATATACGTCATAAATTGAAAAAAAACGAGAATAGATAATTATTTACCCTCTCAACACCTATGTACCGGTCTAATACAATAGATTAAAGCATACAATTAAGTAATACGGCGTTACAGCGTTAGCTGTGTTTACCAAAACATTATTTCGATTTTTTACTACCGTTACTACTTGTACTTGATGTACAATAACAAATAAGAGCTATACACAGGCATACAAATATTATATTCCTATATATTTTGTGAAAATAATCAGTTGCAATTGAAAAAGTGCCAAACCTGGGTTTCTCAAGCAAATTTCACAAAATATATATAGGAATTTAAGAAATTTTATGCCTGTGTATTTCTTTTCTTCTTCTTTTTTTGTTATTGTATATCACTCTAAGTAGTAAAAAGAGGGAAATGTTTTTGAAAAAAAAAACATAGCTAATGACCCTTTAAAGTCAAATGTGAATGTAAAATGGTGGTGTTTGCATCTCCTGTCTATCTGACGTTTTTCAGTTGCAACAATTACCATATATTTAGTCAAACAATAAAAAGTTGAAATGTAAAAGAAAAATAGTGTTTACTTTACCTTCATTCTGAACAGGCTGATCAGTCGAGGAATCAGCTGACGGGGCATCCTTGTCGAACCGTTGGGAACATGGTGTCAAGCTTGTTGGAATAACAGTGGCATCTTTTCCATTGTCACCAATGAAACCACCATTCTGATATTTGCGACAGCCGCGAGTATGTAGAATGCAAGAAGATAAAAAAGAAGAAAGTCACCAATTAAACCACCATTCTGATATTTGCGATAGCCGCAAGTATATAGAATGCAAGAAGATAAAAAAGCAGAATGTCTTAGTGTTCTGTATTTCAAATAGCTAACGATCCGTAATTGCTGTACTTGAAACATTTTACGTTAGCACATAAGGAAGATGCTGTAGTTTTAGGTAGACATAGGATGTTGTTATTGCATTGTTGTTTAACGTCCCACTCAAGAATCTTTCACTCATATGGAGACGTCACCAAATGCCGGTGAAGGGCTTCAGATTTTGGCCTATGCTAGACACTTCCGACCATTTAGAGTTCTTGAACGTGCCGACACCTACTGTGACACGGGACCTAGGTTTTTATTTTCTCATCCGAAGGACAGGAAATGCCAGCCGCCTCCAGATAGATATTTTGTGAGAAGTATCCTGATACGAGTAATGTGGTTTTTATATTCATCCATTCCTGTCGGTTACATGATCACATTGTGGGACGTTGACATAGATTGAAGGCGAGTGCAAGGACCGACAACTCTGTGTAAGAGATTGACAATACTCTGATAAAAAAGCACATATATCAAAGTATCAACCATCAGGTGGTCCAAGAGATAGAATACAAATCTAGTGAACATTAGACAAACATGGACCCCCCGGAGATCCAGAGATGGGACCAGGTGTCATGGAGGAGTACGCCTCCCATGTCAAGAGGTCACACCCGCTTTGCGTTTTACAATCAAGTTCGTATGAAAAAATGAAGAAGATATGATATGATATCTTCTTTTGAATTGAAACTTTCATTAATATTCCCCGCCCTTAACCAATTT
Source organism: Atrina japonica (assembly GCA_030159075.1). Lineage (NCBI taxonomy): Eukaryota > Metazoa > Mollusca > Bivalvia > Pterioida > Pinnidae > Atrina > Atrina japonica. The sequence goes on from BROG01000370.1 coordinate 591,244, forward strand.
ACCCCATGAGACATTTTTGGACTGGTCGAAGTCATTGGTTCCCAGATGAGTCCATTGTTTTTCAGGGGTTGATGAGTTTCCTCCCATTTGTTTTTACTACTTTGACAGATATACTAATACAATAACAAAAAAAGAAGTATACAGTGGCACAAAAAAAGAAGTATACAGTGGCACAAAAAAAGAAGTATACAGTGGCACAAAAGAAGAAGTATACAGTGGCACAAAAAAGAAGTATACAGTGGCACAAAAAAAGAAGTATACAGTGGCACAAAAGAAGAAGTATACAGTGGCACAAAAAAGAAGTATACAGTGGCACAAAAAAGAAGTATACAGTGGCACAAAAAAAGAAGTATACAGTGGCACAAAAATTCTTAAATTCCTATATATTTTGTGAAATTTGTTTGAGAATCCCGGGTTTGGCATTTTTTTCAATTACAATTGATTAACTCTACCTTACTATTTGTATATGAATACCACACTGGACCAGACCCAATTTTCACAAAGAATGTATATATGGAAATATATTTTTATTCATGTGTATAGCTCTTATTAGTTATTGTACATCAAGTACAAGTTGTAAAAGAATAAAAAAATCGAAATATATTTTTGTAAACACGTCTAATGCCCGTTTAAAACTGACACAGACTCTCAAAATACATGTATTATCTTAAATCAAAATCTCTGAAATGATTATTTTACGTTTTAGCATCTTCTCAGAAAATGTGTGTTTTCTTTTAAATCAAACTACGACTGTGTTTCTCAGAATTGGCGACTATAAACAACAGCAACAACAACAACAACAACACAAATCATCAAAAAGCAAAATAACCAAAGTATGTTCACATGTCATATATCAGAAATTATGAAATGAGAAACTTTTATCAAATATAGAACAATATATATATATATATATATATATATATATATATATATATATATATATATATATATATATATATATATATATATATAAATATATATATATATATATATATATTTTATAAAATTTTTACCGTGTAGCCGTTCTTTTTAGAAATCGCATCACTGATCCGTGTGCTTTTTGCCAATGGCTTAACCACAACAGTTTTATTTTCCGCCGATAGGTGGCGCATTTGAGAACATTTCGAACACACTGTAAAATTCTGGATTCCGCATTCACAGGATTCTTCTAAGGGGCATTGGCCATCACTTGACCAGTATAAAGTTGTCTTGTTTTCGATTAGCCAATGGCCGTGCCCTTTGCTTTCAGTTTTTGTTGAATTCTCTGAAGTAGTGTGATTAACATCCGGGTTCCCTAGATCGAAGTTCGAAACATCCTGTGAAGTAGAATGAAATAAATGTACCGTAAATCTTTTACAATCTATATTTCGCAAAAGTCAGTTTGTGTACTTACCTCAGGCATATTCGCTAATTGATGAATTCACGATTTCAGCGCCAGATGAGGTATTTCGCGAATTGCAAGTGGTCGTATTTTTCATGCGTATAAACTGCTATATACGAGTCTCCGGTAAAAATAAATTGATAAATGACAGTAACTTCAGGAATCGAACCCTGAACCCCCACTTGCGAGTCGAACGTTCTACCACTAGACCATTGCTTGCAGTCTCATTGTAATTAAACGGGCATTTGCTGTGTTTATCCAAAAAATTATTTCGATTTTTTTCCTACTTGTACTTGATGTACAATAATAGATAAGAGATATACACAGGCATAGCAATCTTATATTCCTATATATTTTGGGGAAATAAGGTCAAGTCCAGTGTGGTATGCATAAACAAATACATGTAGTAAGGCTGAATTAATCAATAATTGCCAAACCTGTGTTTCTCAAGCAAATTTCACAAAATACATAGGAATTTAAGAATTTTGTATAATGTGTATACTTCTTTTTGTTATTATATATATATATATATATATATATATATATATATATATATATATATAAATATATCAGAGTTTTTGAAATTCACCGGTCCAAATGACCAGTAATTTTCCATTTCTTTTCAATTGTGTATATATACAGACCAGTAAAAAAATTTCTTTGACCAGTGAAATTCCTTTATTCACTGGTCAGGTTGACCAGTGATTTTTTTTATTTCAAAATGTCTGATATATATATATATATATATATATATATATATATATATATATATATATATATATATATATATATATATCTGTCTGTCTCTGTGTGTGTGTGTGTGTGTGTGTGTTAATCTAAGTAGTAAAATAGGAAAGAATTAAATAAAAACCGCACAGTGTTACAATGCCCCTTTAATTATTTATTCATTAGTATTTATAGCTGTGTTACATGAAATTAACAATATATTATATAGCTTCGATTTTCTTATCAAAACCCCGACTATTAGCTAATTATATCTGAGGAATCGTTTTACTCGTTCACAGATTGGCGATTTGTACTGTCAATAACGAGTTATAACAGTACACTAAGGTCGCAGGAATCAGGTAAGCAGACAGATACCTTTCAGGTGAGTTCATATCCCCAAATAATGCGTGCTTGATTGATCTGTCAATCAAACAATGACCTTGTGCATGTACTAATGCCCCGTGTATAACTATTATACGTGTATGTAAAAGACACATGTAAAAAACTCGTTCACAGATTGGCGTTTGTACTGTCAAGCTTTTATGTGTTTTTGGTTAGTACTGAATGAGCTGATATGAGAGAGAGAGAGAGAGAGAGCAATGACCTAGATCGTAGAGAGAAGAGAGAGAGAGACGTGTTGATTTAGATATTTATACAGAGAGAGAGAGAGAGAGAGAATTCGACATGTTGTTTTGCACGTTTTATAGTTCATATCATTGACGTAGCTTCCATTGAGGCAGTTGCCTCGGTAAAAAAAATGCCAAAACAAATATTTCTCCATGTTCTCCTCAGTCGGGGACGTCAATTTAAAACAATAGAATGAATGATATTTTTTTTAATTCAATAAAACATTTTATAAAAGAAAAAAATAAATAAATAGCATTTTATGAAACTCGGTGAAAGGGCCATTTTAATATATTTTGATATTTTTTTTATCTGTTTTATTCGTGTTTTAAGCGCCACACTGGACAACTTTTCAGTTATATGGTGGTGGTGACCGGCTTTTAATGGGTGGTGGGGAGAACCCGATTACAACTTGTGCCACCGTATAGGCAGGACAGTCGAGAACATAGACAGGACAGTTGAGCGCATTGATAGGACATTTGAGCGCACAGAGAGGGCTTTTGAGTGTAAAGAGAGGTCATTTCAGCGCATAGTTAAGGATAATTGAGCGCGCATACAGCACATTTTTACGTTGAAACAGGTACTAACTCTAACGCATAGATAGGGCAACGAACTGAGCTCAAGGACAGAACATAGCGTAAAGACACGTACATTTAGCGCATAGATAGGATTTTTGGGGTTTGTTTTATTGTTGTTTAACGTCCCACTCAAGAATATTTCACTCATATGGAGACGTTACCAAATGCCCGTGAAGGGCTTCAAATTTTGGCCGGTTTTGCTCGGCACTTACGTATAAGAGGCCGTTTGGGTCACAAACGGGATGAACTAACGCGATGAAAATCACTTTTAGCGCGTTAAAAGTCACTTTTTGCATGCAAGTATTGACTTTTAACGTGAAAGACGTTTTTGCATGCAAAACCCATTTCATCGCGTAAGTTTTGCTTGCACGTAAGTTATAATCAAACTCTTTGCATGCAAGATTGTATTGTGACTGAAAGGAAACAGCCAATCAGAATGCTTCTTACATCATAAAGAGAACAGTCAGAAATGAACTAATAGGATAATAAGTTAAATTTGTAGTAACGATATTTACTTAACGAAATAAAAATAATCTTTAGATTTTATCTGATAATCTAGATACATATGCTGGGAGTATCTGCACATGTAAAATGTAAAATGTCAACGATGTTTAGTACCTAAAAACATGACCAAATGACAGTGTGTTTCGATCTCGGAGATACCCATTCCCGGACAGAAAAATATGTTATGTCAAATTCAGTCACCGATATTTAGCAAACGATCAAGTTTGTTTTAATCGAACTATTATTTATTTAGATTTTCAAAAAATATAGAAATCAATAGACTATGTCGGTATTTTCTGCACAAACTTTTGTTGTAATGAAAATGCGTCTCGCTATCTGGCGCCATTTCATTACTAATTAAACGAAACGAGGCGTCTGAATGGTTAATCGTAAATTTCCATTTCTAACGCGTTAAAACCCTGTTTTGCATACAAAAACACCAACGCGTCGAAATATCCTCTTTCACGTTAAAAATCACTATTTGCATGCAAAAAGTATGTTTAACGCGTTCAAAGTTATTTTTAACGCGTTAGAGGTGATTTTTAACGCGTTAGAGGTGATTTTTAACGCGTTTGTGTTCATCGGAAAGTTCATCTCGTTTGTGAGCCAAACGGCCTTTCATACTTACGGCCATTGAGCAGTGAGGGTTTTTTAACGTGCCGACGCCTATTGTGACACGGGACCTCGGTTTTTTGCTGTCTCATCCGAAGGACAGGGAACCAACCTGCCGGCGGCTGGACTCGAACTCACGACCTCACGATCAAGAGTCAAGCGCCGACTGAACCAGGCCGGCTCCGTTTAGATAGGACAATTGAGCGCATAAAAAGGACAATTGAGCACATAGGCAGGACATTAGTGTGCAAGGGTGATGAACATATTGATGAACATATTATTTTGGTAATATGGAAATTAGTAAATATAGTTTCACGCATTTTCAATTCATCAAAATTGGAAAGGAGTAAATGACAAACATAATATATATATATATATATATATATATATATATATATATATATATATATAGAGAGAGAGAGAGAGAGAGAGAGAGAGAGAGAGAGAGAGAGAGAGAATATAGAAAATTATTTATGTTGCTTATGTTGCATTTACATTTTTCTGCTTTATGTGGAGTTATTTGGTCATATTCTGCATATAAACAGAACTACATCTCGCGCTCATGTTTATTTCAGGAGAACAATTAATATATGTCGAACTTCTCTTACACTCTGAATATTCAATATGTCCATAAATCAATATCATGTATGTAAAAAGACAGATAAAAGTCCTGATATAATCGATTCGTTAATGAATTATCCAGGTTCGTTAACATATCGTTAGCTTTCCTTTTTGGCACACCTCGTGGGGAAACGTGATTGATTATCAATGCATATGTAAAGTTGTTAACTTGCACGGCCTGAATGAGAATCGTACCCAGGTCTCTTACAAGCATGATGGGTGCTCTTTACAGCTGTCAAAGAAAATTTTATTTCAAATCTAACTATATATGTACGTTTATTGTTTGATAGTCCATCCGGCTAATTGTTCAAAACCGTATAAAATGTAAAAAAAAATAGTAATAATAATAAAAATATAATAATAATAAAAATAAAATAAAAAAGTATAAAAAAATTGTAGCATGCAACTATTTTCCGGACTTATCTCATTACTGATCAATTTGTTATTATTAATATTTTATTATTGAATTTGATAAAAGGTGTTTTCTGTCAGATAGTACGAATTTACTAATAATGTTTCCTTATTGAGATAAGATGATATATTTAACAAATTTACACTTAGAATTAAATCTTTCTGCAAATGCCATTCTGAAAATTTAGATTAAACCAAACTCGACATGTATCTATCAAATGGGGGATCTAGCTAGTCTCGACACAGTCGAGTGACGATGAGCCAGGTGTGTCAAATGTTTATAAGAGTAGCCTCCCTTTCATTCGTGCTTCCAATAGGCTATATAGACCTATATTATGACCTGCATTCTCAAATCTCTTACAAAGCCAGAAAAGTACGCTAAGAGTAGATAAAGACATTTTTCATAAATACACTATATATGTTAACTGCAAACAATAGGTAATATATAAACACAAAAGCATCACGAAGGAACTACAAATGAAAAATTTATATACAACATTAAGATACAGTTTTCGGCGGAGGGGATGTAGCTCAGTGGTAGAGCGCTCGCTTCGCATGTGAGAGGCCCCGGGTTCAATCCCCGGCATCTCCAAATTTTTGTCATTTTTTTTCACATTAATATTTGACATTTTTTTTTGTGGTCCCCGTTGTTTGTTTTGTGTATTTCATCATTATTTTCCTATATTTATATATTTTATATATTTATCGAAACCTTTATCTGTGTTCAGTGCTGTCAAATTTCTAGTAATGGAGGAAACACACGATTCGTTTTTTTTTTACTCAATTCATGAAAACGTGTAGAAATGTCAACAGAACATACATCAGTAAGGAATACATTGTACTTGATTCTCCTCTTAGAATTTTCAAACGTAAATGTATGGAGATTGCTATTAAACGCGTTTTAACTTGTTAAACTTTTAGCGATGAAATAATCGAAAAACACATTTTGTACATCCACAGCATGCAAATAATAAATAAAATAAAAGTACATGTATTATATCAGACAAGGATTGGAAAATGATAAACTGCCCCTCTCTCTCTCTGTCTCTCTTTCTCTCTCTGTCTGTGTCTCTTTCTTTCTTTCTGTCTGTGTTTCTCTCTTTTTTCTCTGTCTGTGTCTCTCTTTCTTACTCTGTCTGTCTCTCTTTCTTTGTCTGTCTGTGTCTCTCACTTTCTTTCTGTCTGTGTATCTTTCTTTCTCTGTCTGTGTGTGTCCTTCTCCTCTCATTCCGTTTTTCTGTCTCTCTCTCTTTTCTTTTCTCCGTCCGTCTGTCTCCCTCTCTTTATCTTTCTCTGTCTGTCTCTGAATCTCTCTGTCTATGTCACTCTCTTTCTTTTTCTGTCTGTGACTCTCTTTCTTTCTCTGTGTCTCTCTTTCTTTCTCTATCTGTGTCTCTTTTCTCCGTGTCCTTCTCCTTTCATTCCGTCTCTCTCTGTCTCTTTTCTTTTCTCCGTCCGTCTGTCTCTCCATGTCCTCCTCTCACTCCGTCTGTCTCCCTCTCTTTATCTTTCTGTCTGTGTATCTCTCCCTCCATCTCTCTCTCTTATTTCCACTTAGAACCTAGACAACAATTTTTGACTTGTTGTTTATCTATAACTCGTATAATAAACTATCGTGTTAATGTTTACATTTAGATATAATAATCTGACAATACATACCGTGCACATAACGGGCTTTGTACGTCTGATCTCTCAAATGACCGATAAATATGTAGGCCACATGAAGATATAAACAGTTTCTCATACAATATCACTCACCAGTCAGATAATGTAAATAAAATTATTTTACAAATAAAAAAATGTCACATTTCTTCATTTTAAAGACACCACAACCCGCTTAGCCCTTTCATAATGACCTATTGCGGATGAGTTACAGTAAATTTCGACTGATTTTTTTTCCGAGTACTATTTCCCGAATAATTTGTGTGTAACTCCAATTTCTGCTACACTGAATTTAGTTTAATTTAGTTTAATTCATATTATATTATAAGTTCAAAATATCCAGGAAAAGAAATAATTAAAACCCGAATGAATATAATAAATGCATTCACATATATAACAAAAAAAAAACCTTCAATGTTTTGATAAAAGAAACGAATAAATTTATTGGTTTAAATTTCATAGTCACGTGTGGTGTGAAATTGATTTGATATCAAAGCTTACCCCGTTACTGGATGAAGATGACATCTTTTTCGTTCTTCTCCGTTTGTATTCTGGTATTTACCTCAGGTGTAATAAGGTAAGATACAGGTAGGCCTTTTTTTAAAATCCATGTATTTCATCTTTTTTTTCACGAATATCAACGTCTTTTTCAAATATCATTAATTTTATGCCTTTCGATTCGTAATTCAGTTAGTATCAATATGCCGATGTGAACCGAAAGGATAAAGCTAATCAAAATCCCATGAAAAAACAACAACATATAAACAAAAAAACCAAAAAAAAAACAACAAAACGGATATTTCCTGCAGACGTTTGTAAATAAAAACAACTCCTACATACACATGTTCTACACAAAAGTGTTCAGTGACAATTGAGAGATCCGGGCCATTCTGACAAGTCTGTAGAATGTCTGACTGATATATAATGGTTTACCGACATTGATGCATTAATGGAACATGTCGCCGTTACGTCACGGGGAGTCGAGGACGACGTACTTGTCAACGGAAAATGTTCGAAATATGGTTATACAAGTTATACAATTATTCATTACTTTATTTAACACATACGTACAAAAAATACACAAACACACAGACACATGCACTCGTGTACAGATACACATGCACAAACACATACATACATACAAACATACATACATACATACATACTTACATACATACATACATCAGTACATATACATACATATATACATACTTACATACATACATACATACATGCATACATACATACATACACAGGCAATATGTATACACACACGCGTGCGCACACATATACAAACGCATATAACACACGGACATACGCATACAAACACATACACAGACACACGATCACAACGCACAAACACGCACACAGACACACCCTCACACAAACACATACTCACAAACACGGAATCAACACACACACACACACACACACACACGCACGCACACACACACACACACACACACACACAATCATACATATGGATACACACACTTTTAGTTTTTATTTAGTTTTTGTTTACTTATCATTTAGGCCTATGCTACATCGCTTTATATATAGCATATCAGATAACAGACAGTCAGCTGTTCATGTGTAAAACACATACACAAAACCGACAGCATTATTAACATATAAATAAAGAAAATGTATAGAAATTGATAATGCACGAAAACAAATAAGCAGATCGACAAATAACATATAAATAAATAGGAACACGAATAAGTTAAACAGAAATAAACCCAACGAAAGAAATTATATGTGTATAATTGAATTAATGTGTATGATTTGTTTGTATTTGTTATTTTTTTTTTGGTGATGGGGGTGTGGGTACACTCTCCATACATAATGAGAATGTTATAATATATTATCAGGTATGGAATGAAAACTCCAAAATAAATTGTGACAAAATTTCGGTTAATATTTTTACTCCTCCCTAAAACCAAAAAAATCAAATCGAAAATTAAAACAAATATAAACAACAAAAGTAAAATGTTAATTAAAAAAATAATAAAATAAAAAAACATCAACCCCCCCACCCCCAAAAAATAAAGAACCCACCAACCAAATAACAATGAAAAAAGTAAAAAAAAAAACAAAAAAACAAACAAACACAATATATATTACGCAACTCTCATTGTATTACTTTCGTTTTTCGTTATTTTTCTGCTATATTTCCAGACATCGCTTTATATATAAATAATCTACAAGTCAAATACTTAATAAATGTCCGACTAATTATTTTGTATCATGGGAGATGAATTTACATAAGCCGGTATGACGCTTTATTTTCAAACATCCTAATTCCTTTATGTATTGTCAGTTGATGTAACAACCTGTCTAAATTGAATAAATATGTTTAAAACAAACAAACACAACACAAAAATTTCTTGATCATGATATGACAAGCTGAGAAATAGCAGAATTAACAGAAGGAAATGGTCTTATATTATAACAATACGATCTTTCACTTCTATATTCAGAATTGATCTGTCTTTCCTGTAATAAAATATGTGTCCTTTCTGCGTTTATAGTTATAGGAAAGTGTTATCACACTGAAAGCTGTAAACTGACAATGATTCAGGACGACGTGGGTTGATTTCATGTTTGTATTACACACACATTTTATTGCTAATTTAAAGCACTTATATGACCTGGACAATAATATGATGTTCAACATCGTAATCAGTCGTGTACATATAATACAATGATGAATAAGAAACTTCAATGAGAAAGAGACATCTTTTTAATAATTTCGGAATTATTCTCCGGATTTTTTTTTGCTGTTGACTGTGGCCTCTTCGAGTACACATGCGCAAAATGACAAGGGTTTTTTGAAATTTGTATTTTTGAATTTCTGTATGTAAGTTAGTGTCATGTTTTAATTTTTGAATTTACTAGGTGAGTGGTATATACAAAAATTAAAACATGACAACTGTTGTCATGTTTTAATTTTTGTATTTACCGGGTTGGTGTATGTACAAAATTTGCAACATGACAACTTTGTAAATTTTGTATTTACACCCATCCGGTATATTCAAAATTTACTATGATATTAGGATGTGTTCAAACGTCATTGTGCTGTATCGAGTTTTATTCCATTAAATGAGATCTAGGTTTGTATAAGATTATTTTGCTGAATGTATTTTTTACTCTTATTCATTATTTAAAGAAAAATGAATCGGCGTCGTCAGCTTTAGATGAGGAACAAAAAATATAGTATATTATATGGCCCAATTTTGCTTCTAAGTGAAAGTTTGAAAACCTACCACTCTACCCTGACACTCAGCGGACTTCGTGCCTCTGTTCAAAGAGTTGTAAGCGGCCAAAAATATTTACTTCCGGTATCAAGTATGGGGAACTTCCGGTTGGTTGTTGAGCATGTTAAACATGACGATTTACTTCCGGTGGTACCTGGAAGCCAGAGGGTAGAAACGTAATATGTTGTCTGCTCAACCCACATCCTTGCCTTTATTATTAAGTTATACTGCAGAAGTTTATCAACTTTTATCTATGTCATATCGAAACCCAATTCATGGTTATAACTCAACTATCTAAATTAACCCTAGTTTTTATGCCCGCGAGATTTTTCTTCTGTCAGTTAATCCATTTCAACAATTGCAACATTTTGGTTTTTGCCAATTTTGAATACACAAACCCAATACCTGGTATTTCGGTATTAGCTGATTAGTTTATACTAAAGTAATATTTCACTCAGATTTCACCATTTAAATTCTAGACTTCTCAAAAGCTAAGATAGTCATTTTTATGGTGTGTACACTAAGACGGATTTGGTAATACATTAAGGTTATTATTTGATCGTGTATAAGTATAATACTATTATTTTTTTTCTTTCGGGAATACACATTTATATTAAATTCGAGCTCAACTGATAAAGTCTTATTGACAGAAACGATAGTCTTGACCAATGGTTTTGTACTCATGTGTTAAACTATTACTTTGGTATTGTTAATAATATATTATACACATGATACCAAAGTTATAGTTCTGTAAAAATAGGGACCAAACCAAATACTCAAAACGAACGTTTCTGTCAATTAGTTTGTGATGATTGTTACGTTAGGGTGTTGTTGTTGTATTGTTGTTTAAAGTCCCACTCAAGAAACTTCACTCATATGGAGACGTCAACAAATGCCGATGAAGGGCTTCAAATTTTGGCCTGTGCTCGGCACTTACGGCCATTGAGCAGTGAAGGTCACCTACTTTGACCGTGGTTTTAACTGTCCCATCCGAAGGACAGAAAGAACCAGCCGCGATCCACCGGTTGCAAATTGAGCACTCTACCGCGGAGCCACGGCGGCTCTCGTTACGTTAGGAGCTCTCATTGAAAAGTTTGTTTTGATGTCGTTTATAAAAAGACATCTTGGGCATTTGTGTTGGTCATTTTTGTAAAACTTTGGTCTTGTAAATAATATTTAACTTCTTGCCACTATCAATGAGATTTCGCAATGACCCAGAAAAATACAGAATCAATGATTAACTGAGTAACAAATAAATGAATAACAGCATATGTACCCGGGGATGTTAAAGGATATATCAAGAATTTATTTTTGATGTTAGGAAAATAAGTTGAATGACATATTCATACCTATATTTATATAATTTTTTCATCTTTCAAAGTGCTTGGAAATACCCGGAAGACAGAGAAACAGCTGGTTACTTGTTCAGGTAAGAGAGAGAGAGAGAGAGAGAGAGAGAGAGAGAGAGAGAGAGAGAGAGAGAGAGAGAGAGAGAGAGAGAGAGAGAGAGAGAGAGGAGAGAGAGAGAGAGAGAGAGAGAGAGAGAGAGAGAGAGAGAGAGAGAGAGAGAGAGAGAGAGAGTTTATAAATTTGTTGTATTTTCACCTGTTTCTGATTTCATTAACGATTAATCTTTGGATTTTAGCTTAAACTTTGTTATCTAAACTTAATTCTTAATAGAAGATTAAGATAATTTTACCAACAACATTTTTCTTTGAATTAAAATTCAAGTTGATCAAATTAGATTCATAATAATATTAAATGAGACTTATTTTCTGACGCCTCTTCTGTTTTAGAGTCTGGAAGGATGAACACAATAAAACATACCGAGGATACCAGGAAGAGCTGCAAAAGTTCGAGGTGTTCCGAGAAAATCTACGTGTCATCAACAAGCTGAATATAATGTTTGAGTAAGTGAAAAGCTTCTAATAAACCAGGAAAAAACAATTCATGCATATGTAAACAAAATGAATTAGATACAATATAAAAAATCTCAGATACCAAAGTATAAATCAGTAGAATGTCCAGGACATAGATACAAATCCGGTAAAAATGGACAAACACAGACCTCTGGAAACCAAGAGGTGGGATCAGGTGCCATAGAGGAGTAAGCATCCCTTGTCGACCGGTCACACCCGCCGTGAGTCCACAGTCAAGTCCAATGAAATACATGAGGAGTGAATCTAATCAGATGATCTAATCAGTGATTTATTATAAATTTTAATGTATTTTTTTCAAGTTTGTGTCTCTTAAAATGATCCAATATCCTAGAGCTTTCTCAAAATACGTTCATGCCAACAACAACAACAACAACAACAACAACAAGAACAAAACTACCAAAACAACGACAATAAAAACCTACAAAAAAAACCCAACCCCACCCTCCCACCCCAAAAAACAAGAAAACAAAAACAACCCCACCCCAAAAACAAAACAAAACTTACAACAGCAAGATACAAAAACACAGCAAAACAAAACTGAATAACAACAACACAAACAAAACTACAAAAAATAAAAAATAAATAAAATACAATAAACAATGACCGCTTTTACAGTGAACATCAGTTTGTTTAATATCTGTTCTTGATTTGTCTGTAACTCTGACCGATTGAGACCAGTTTGGTGAATAAATGGGAGGTTTAGCAAACTATTCATAAACCAGACCCAGTTTATAGACGATAAATTCACCCTAATTATGTCCAGCCATGACTCAGCAGTTATGTGTTTGAACACTGTCCGTTGCCGTACAACTGGTTATGGTTAGCCGCGACATTTCAAGTTTTTAACGTTGTATAACAGTAGGTCAGTTTAGACTGAGGTAGTCGGACTATGTAGACCAAGGTGTTGAAATAATAATGGACATTATGTATTATTGTATAAATATAACGCCAGAACAGATATGACTTGGGGTTAATTAGAACGGGAAACCACAAAACTACAAAATAACAAAGAAACAAAGACATCTGTATAATTTCCTATTTTCACGTTTGTTCTGTTAGACGTGGAATAATGATTCTGTCCATTTTCACACGATACACCAGTGAATGCGGCGTCAATCATTACGCCTATTACGACTTTTTACCTCGTTATTACGACTTAAAAAAAATTACATTTTTCCCTCAATACACTTCGTAAGTTAGTTCAATATTTATTTATTTGTATACCAAGCATATGACAAATCATGAACAATGCAAATCGGGGTCTGACATCAAGCATATACTTATCTTAATTCATCTCCCAACTAAAATACAGAACATTTAGCGGTCACATGTTAATCATGTACATAGATATAGTATTTACGAGTACAAAAATCAACATTATACATATGTATAACAAAAGTCAAAAAGGAAGAAAAGGACTCGACTATTGGGTATAGGAGAAGGATACGAGTTTCGTAATTTCGCGATAAAGGGGAATATTTCATGATTGAAAATGATAAATCAAATTGTGTCATTTATGCCTTGACCATCACCCTTGTATATTAGGAACTATTCCAGCAGACTATTACATGTAAAACAAGAGAAAATGGTTATTTACAAGACAACATTAATATCATGTAATGGCCCAATTATCTAAGCATGTAATTGAACGAACGAACAAGTGGTTTTATTTTTTAGAAAACTATAACTTTGGTATTATGTTTATAATATTTACAAGCCACTGCTGGTGGACCGTTTGAGTCCTGAGGGTTATACATAAACCCAGTACCTGGTATTTCGGTACCAGCAGATTATTTTAAAACCACGTAAAGTTTGTGGTTATGGAATATTATATAACGAGGAATATAACTTTTAGTAATTTCGCACTGAGGGTTTGTGGATCCCGGAATTTCCGTAATCACACCAATGTGTTGCATACAGAGGCCTAAATCCTAACTATCTAAAACATGAAACTGTACAAAATATATAACTCTGTCATAATCCATTAAATGTAATAATTATAGTCTTTAATTAGTATGTAATCCTCCAGGCTATAAAACAATTATCTGACGGATATGTCTCACCTGTCCAGACAATTGGGATTATTCGGAGACAGGTGGCATTGAAAGTATAGCCTAACTAATTAACATTGATAAACTAAACTCAAGCGATTACCGATATTAAGGTATCCATTATATAAAATGAGTACAGAAATGTATGTTATATTCGGATATTTCCGTTGCGATCTCGTTAACTTCCGGAAAACGTAATTTTCATTGAAATTTTGTAAAAATGATTTGTTTTTTATTTTTTTAATTTTTTTTAGGAGAAAGTCTTAAATTTGATAAAATAAAATATTTGTATTTATAACGTACGTATATTGTATGTATTTCCTAAATTGTGTAAAGACGCACAAAAGAGGACTCCGTGGCTAATTGGTTTGAGTATAGCTCTTTAAACCACGAAATCTCTTACCTCTGGTCAGCGCGGTTTGATTTTGTGAGAAGCTTTGCGGAAGGCCTGTTATCTCTTTCCGGGTACATTCTCCTTCCACCGCTCTCTGGGCATTTGGACCTATCCGCAATTGTTCTTTTTGTTGAGACTATTTTTATATCTAATTTGTCATATTTTAATGGGCTATGAATTTTGATTAAAGCTTTTTTTTTATTTTACCTTTAACCATCAAGAACTGGCCATATCATTGAAATGTTTTGAGTGTGGCGTAAAACAAACAAACAAACAAACAAACAAACAAAATTTGCATCAGAATGTTAACTCCAGTGACATCAATGGTTTACATATGATTTGGCAATGTTCATATTAACTTTTTCAGGGAAAACAAAACAATAATGTTCTTATAACTATTATTGCAAACACATGTACATGTGAAAAAGTGAATAAAAAGCAAGGTAGATTATGGTCAGTACCTTTGATCTCAAATGTTTATAGCATTTGAACATTGTACCGCGTTGTACCCATCCAGAACAAGAAATAAATGTATGGCGTATACAGGTAACGTCGACAAACCAAAGAGCTGTATATCTTGTTATGAACATTCATAAACATTAATCAGTAATCTAAGCAATGGATAAAAACAATCCGAAAAACACAACTCGAAAATGTGCATTTGTGATATAACCTTTGTTAACATGAATAAGCCATCAAAACAGGTTACATGAAGTCGAGGAGGTCATGAGAGAGAGACAGACAGACAGAGATAGAGCGACAGAGACAGACAGACAAGTGAAAGAAACAGACAGATAGACTTGAAGAGAGAGAGAGAGAGAGAGAGAGAGAGAGAGAGAGAGAGAGAGAGAGAGAGAGAGAGGGAGAGAGAGAGAGAGAGAGAGAGAGAGAGAGAGAGAGAGAGGATCATTCACTGATTGACAGGTCATAAATATAGTTACTAATTATTACAGACGGTTTGATGTTTTTTGTTGATGTAAGTGTTAAGACACAGAAAAGTCGAGCGTGACGTTCACTATGTTGACATTTGATCTATTATGGTATAGTTCGCGAACCGTTGATTTTCTAGCTATAGAAAGAAGAACTGTCGGAAGAAAGATCGGATTTTGATAGTGTAAATTTCAGGTCAAAAGAGGATAATTTTTTTGAATTTTACTTTTTTTTAACAAATATTAATTAATTATTTCATAAAATAACAAACATTTTTCAGTATACTGAATCAAAAGAAAACGTATGTAAATTTTGAAACATTAAACGTACTAGTATGTCTTAAAATACTAATCTGCTGAACACGGCAGAAACACAAACCTCTGGCAATCTAGAGATGGAATAAGGTGTCGTGGAGGACCAAGCATCCCCTGTTGACCGGTCACACCCTACACGAGTTCAAATCCGAATCAAAATAATATAAATACTATAAACATAATACCTAATTTATAATACTCAAGACGATCGTCTATGTCAATTACACTTCATCAGTCGAGCTCCAATTTTATACAGATTTTTTAAAGTGACAGTGGTATCAGACAGGGCCAAATAATAACTCTAAGTGTATAGCAAAATCCGTCTAAGAGTAACCAATGTAAAAAAGATGACTATCTTAGCCTTATCAAATTTTAAATACTAAATGGTGCTATCAGTGCGAAACATTACTTAGTATAAGATTATCAGCTGGTGCCGAAATAGCAGGTACTAGGTTTATGTATAATATATATATATATATATATATATATATATATATATATATATATATATATATATATATATATATATATATATATATATATATATATACTATATATATAATCTCAGATACCAAAGTATAAATCTATAGAATGTCCAGGATAGGTACAAATACGATAAATAATAAACGAGAAACAATTCCTTGTCAAAATCGTCACAGACAGTTCAACAACCGATAACGCAACATTTCATTTTGTGAAACGTTCATGCACATTATAACACATCATCTATTGAGCTCGGATTTAAAATAAATGTATATTTCATGAAATAAGTTTCATTGAAGGGTGTTTTATGTCGTACTCGACAATTTTGCATTTAAATAATGGCGGCCACATTTTTATATACGAAAATCAAGATGTAAATGAGTAAAAACAGAAGTAAAAACGAAGAAGTACCAGTTGATAATCGAAACTCATATCCATAAGAACACGGCAAATTAGATGTAAAATAAAAGATAAAAAGGCCGAGTTTACATTTTTTTGTATGATTCTTTTCTGTTAACATTTTGGCGTTTCTGTTTTTTATGTGATTTATTTTATGTTATGTTATTTATTATAGTGTGGTTCATCTGTTTCCTTGTTGTTGTTCTTTTGTTTACTTTTTCCTAGTTTTCGCGGAAAAAAAGACTTAATAAAAAACATTTGCGCAATATTAAATGGACATCAGGTGTGTATTTTTTCTACCTTAGATTGATGTATAATAGCAAAAAAGGAGACACACAGAGACATAAACATTCTTAAATTCCGATATATTTTGTGAAAATTGTAGTTTGTTTATGAGTATGATACTAGACCTGACCTTATTTTCACAAAATATATAGCTTTTATTTGGTATTGTACACCAATATAAGTAGTAAAAACGAAATGAATATTTATGAAATCACAGCAAATGCCCCTTTAAAGGTGTACTATCCTATACCACCACAAATCCTTTTTATCATTTTAATACAAAAATTTCATAAAAATCGAAAAAAAAATGAAATCGTTTTGATTAAGACTGTTAGGGATGGAAAGCGTTATATGATACACACTGTTTGGGTTAATCTTTATATAAAGCTATATAAGACACATGCAGTAAAACGTGGATTTTTAGGGTTTTGTTAGTCTTTTGTATACAATAGGGGATTCTTTCTCTTCCATGACACCTGATCCCATCTCTGGATTTCCAGAGATCCGTGTTTGTCCAATGTTCACCATATTTGTATATTTGTATCTTTGATATCTTGAAGATTAATACTAAGTTATCTGTGTTTTTTATATTTAAGAAGATGCCATAGATATCATAGTATTAAGCATGCAATGAACAGTTTATCAAACAAAATAAAAAAAACAGATTTCCTGGTTATATATATAAAATTTGTAAAAATATTGATTAAACCCCTATATAATGTTATAATAATTGAATTAATAATAAATATATAGAATAAAATATAATGATTTGATAATATTAATATGATGATCTATATATTGATGACAAACATGACATAATGAAATAAAACTTAATTTATATAATAAATATATTGTATATGTAAATATAATAATAAAATAAATAAATGAAATTTAAATAATATGATTTAAACAAATAAAATCCCACATTATTATATAATAATTTATTAAAATGATATTTATAATAAATAATATATATATTTAACGCTAATATATATTTAATATAAAATACTATAAATAACTTAAAAAAATATAATTAAATGATAATAACATCTAAATGAAACTAACTAAATATAATCATATATAATTTATATGAATATTTATTAATTAAATAATGAAAAATACTGAAATATTAAACAATATAAAATATATACTTCTATATGTTTATATAATGAATTATAATATTTTTATATTAAATAAATGTCAATATTAAAAAAATATATAAATAAAAATAAAATATGAAAATTTGATTAATATTTGAAATATATATAAAATATAATTAATAAATAATACTTGATCTACTCAAGGTGTTAAAAACAATGTAATATAAAATCCTATCTCCATAGCTGGAGGAAGAGTTGCGCGGACAAACTATGGAGCCTATGGTTCAACGGACGGACGGAAGAGTAAAATAACGTGTTAACATGGGATGCTTCCTTATTGCGAATAATACTTTGGCATTTGTGTTTTTACTGATTTTGTCGCGGCCAAAAAAAAGGGCATCCGGTTAAACCGAGAAGTAACCATCCCCTGCCGACCGGTCACACCCCGTCATGAGTCTCGGGTTAAATCCAAACCAACTCCTGGTTAAAATAGATGTAGCCGACCCAAGGGCTGTCAGTTTTTATTATTTGGTTACAATTATCTAGGAAGAGGCTACTAGCTTCCACAAATAAAATGGCAGGCTTTCTCACAAAATCAACCTAGGTTCCAGCGGGGCTCGAACCCGCGCTGATCAGAGGTAAGATGGTTCGGCCACTAACGCTTCTCAAAGTAATATTTATTTATACTTTGGTATCTGAGATGTTTTTTATTCAAAACCTGTTAGTTGCAATTAAGCTAGTTATGTGGATCGTACAATTTGTGAAATATATAACATACAATGATTGTTATTATTCATGGTTCGGCCAGGAATGTCTCTCAAAGTCATTGGGAAACGTGTTAATTGCAAGTAAGCTTGTTATGTGGATCGTATATTTTATGAAATGTATAATAAACAATGATTATTATCATTCTTTCAGAGGTAAAACCATCTTTGCGTTGAACCAGTTTGCTGATATTTCCGAAAGTGAGTTCAAGAGAACAAGATTGATGCCTACTCGAAGTGCTCCCAAATTTGATTCCTCACGGTTTGTAATCATTTAGTGACGTATTATTTATTTTTATCATTCTAATCATTATTCTAAAAGGAGTACTAGCTGTGTTTTCCAAAAACAAAATTTATTAATAACTACTTAGAATGATGTACAATAACAAATAAGAGCTATACACAAACATAAAAGTTATTACAATTGTATTCCTATATATTTTGTAAAAATAAGATCAGGTCCAGTGTGGTATGCATATAAGTTCGAATTAATCATTTGCAAACGAATAATTGCCAAGCTGGGTTCCTCAAATAATTCTCACAAAATATATGGAAATAAAGAATTTGTAAGCACTTGTATATCTCTTTTTGTTATTGTACACCGATCTAAGTAGTAAAAAAGAAAGAAAACCGTTTATTTTGTCTCTAATTTTTGATTGATGTGTAATTGATTTTATTCTGATGTAAGTTGAGGTTTTCCAAATTAGTTACCAGTGTGAGTGAGAGCGACCTTACAAACCATTTTACCGACAATTTAGCAGTTTTCTATCTATTTCTTATTTTTCATTTATACGAGTTTTTTCCCTTTATACACGCGATTATCAATCTCATACAGAGTTGTCGGTCTTTGCACTTTCGATCAATATCTGTGAAATTATAAAAGGCAGTCCCAAAACACAAGGTCATGTAACCAACAGTATGAATATAAAACCAGATTACTGAGAATAAGAATACTGTTCATAAAAATATAGTCCCTATATTTATAGTCATTTTAAAAAAAGTATGTTCGCCTCAAATAGTATATTTTGTATTTAAAAAATAAAGATATACACAAAAAGGTAAATGGCCGATAATCTAAACTACATTTATTTATTTTTCAAGAATCCTGAAAAATCGACATGTTGACAGAGGTTGATCGAGAGTAAAAAGACCAATGACTCTGTGTAAGAGACTTCGCGGTTATAAAAACTAGTTGTTAAAACAGAGCTACTTTGGACAGTTTTTCAATTGAAACTGATCATTGACTTTAGTACAAAACTGATAATAATTTAATCAGAATAAATAAAAGTAATAGTAAAGCATGAAAAAAATTCACAAAAAGAAATAATCTGTGATGTAAAAGGACAATTTATATATTTTATTAAATATTTGCATAATTTCGATATTTTTTGTGTGTGAACGCGCAAGAATATTAACAACAGACTGTTTACATCTAACAGATATATCAGTCCGCATAGACAAGACCCATTACCAGATTCCTTTGATTGGACGACAAAGAACGTTGTAACTGCTGTTAAAGATCAGGGTAATTCATTTCGTCACTTGCTCTATAACTCACCAACCCCTGCAGTCTTATTTAGACTCTCCCAAATCGATAAATGGTATTTTCTACTGTCATAATTCAAGAGTGAACAAGGTCATATTGCATGTAAAATTATTACTAAATTTCGATTCTAAATCATACACCCCTTAATTCTGAAAGTGGACTAAAACCTTTTTTGAAATGGACAGGTCCTAATGTGACACTATCAAAATTCCAATTAAAACCAATCAGCTTCTAAACCAACAACATATTATTTTTCTTCTGGTGGTTTAAATTTACGAAAAGGTGCAATATTCTAAATATTATCTGCCACCCGTGGCAAGTAAACTGCATGAAGGCAAAAATTTATCAATGAAAAGGGACCAGTGGGACAATTTGTACCTCATTAACAACACGGCATTATCATAAAACTTTAATATTAACAAAAAAATTCTTCCTTGTATGGTGTATCGGGGATGTTTCAATTTTCGCTGTAAAATATAGGAATGAAAACCCTCATATACAATTACCTGATCCCAGCTCTGGATTTCAGATTTGTATATTTATCCTGGACATCCTGAAGATTAATACTTTGGCATCTCATCTGAGATTTTTATATTAGATTTCACAATTTATTTGATCATAAAATCTTTTTCAGGTGCTGGTGGAACGTGCTGGGCCTTTAGGTAAATCTCGGGGGAAATGCAGGATAACCTTTTACATAATATTCATATCCAGTAAATTGTGTCTCCTCCTGTCTTGGTTTCACCTTCGTAAAATATCCTATATTTTTGTACTATCCTTCTGAAGTTCTGATATACCCTATATTCCTTTGTATCGTTGTGTTTTGAGATATCCCGTTTTTTATTTTGTATCTACCCGCCTTATACATCCTCTGTTAACTTATATCCACCCTTTCTATATACCCTATGTTTTCTTGTATCCGTCCTTTTTAAATATCATCTAATGTCTTATATCCAACCTATTAACATATCTTTTATTCTATATCAATCTTCAATTTGTCTTATCTTATATCCACCCTCTTTATGTATCCTGTTGTTTAATATCTAATTTCTCTGTCTCTCTGTCTGTCTCTCTCTCTCTCTCTGTCTCTCTCTCTCTCTCTCCTATGTTGTCATTTGTATTATCCTCTCTTGTCTAATATACGGCCTCTTTACACACCGTCTGTTGACTTATTTCAACGCTCTCTATATATCCAATGTTGTCATGTATCCACCATTTTAATACCCCATGTTGACTCATATCCACCCTTTCTGTATATCACTTTTTGTCATGTACCTGCCCTTTTTAATATCCACTGTTGTCTTATATCCAACCTCTTACTGTCTTGTATCCAGTATCTTTACATTGACATTGTATTCTTCCTCTTTATATCCTATGTAGCAGATATGTAATATGCAGTATATTTTACAACACGCAACTTTGTTTCGTAAGCCTTAGTGTAACACCAGTTATACCTTTTACTGGTGTTGTTTAATAACACGTCCGTTCTATCGTTTCGTCATGTAGGTAAATTTAAAGAAGGCATTCAAATTAAAATGTGAAACCATGTCTATACGAAATATACAATTTTCATGTCGATTTCATTTTGTTGGTCATAATGGAAGGGTAACATGTATATACTAGCGTACAGCGTGTTCTTACACCATATCTACTATCTGGTGACCTATGTGTGGACGAATCCGTATTTGATCTAAATTCCATTCATTGTCTATTTAATACGCCTTCGTAAAACATGTCAAATACATTCGCATTTGAAAAAAAACATGCTTATCAAATGCATTAATTTTCAACTTAAAAGCACAATCGGCAATATTGAAGGACAGTGGGCATTAGCCGGACAACCATTGACCAATCTCTCCGTGGAACAAGTGGTCGATTGCGACGGAATGGAGGATGTAGCTCAGTAAGTGAATTGACCTTTTCACGAGAATTGCGTTCCTACAAATTTCACAAAACGCTCCGTATCCAGTACAAATCTTACCTATTGAAAGACGAGTAGTAACCTGTGTATGATTTGTCTTTCTTTGGGTTCGATTTATTCTAAGTAAGAAACTTCTTGATGCCGTCCGGTAGTTTTTCTGCGATGTGAAATTAGTAGGACCACAGTTATCGTGAAACGGTCTATTGTTAATTTTGTCATACAATAATTTTGGGCTGTTTAGTACGTGTTGTCACAAAGCGAATATTACCAAAAGTTCAAAGTTACTCTTTTATAGAATTTCATAAAATCTGATTAATCATTTTATTATAAAATATTTCTATTAATTGAAAATATCCCTCATCGCAAAAATTTTAAATTTGCACATCCCTGTGGCTACGTACAAAGTTTATGGTATTCTCCCCAAAACATCCAGTCCAGAAAGTGTCAGAATACTGGCCTTCTATTTTGTACTGTCGTTTTTAATCAGTGCAGTCTAGGAAGTAATTATATACATGATTTTAGGCAAAACTACAATTTCAGTTTAAAACCTGACAATTTGTGATCGACCTCCTTTGAAAAGTTTTTGCAGTTTGCATTTGGAGGATGCTGTTACATCTTGAATGATGTCATCTCTAATACCTTATTCGTTTCATTGTTGTTTCACGTGTCGCCAAGAATTTTCCACAAATATGGAGATGTCACTAGCTTTAAGTGCCACAAATTTAGACCCGCGCTTTCGACAGGACTGATGACAATGCTGTGAGCCGTGACACGGGACTGTGTATTTATGCCTTATATCAAAGACCCATGTATTTCACTTCGTATCCCGGGCGCTTGGCGAAGAAACAGTCAATACCATTTTAAAGTCTTTTGTAAGATCCGGTACAGGAATTTGAAACCGAGACACCCCCTTGCGAGTCAAAAGCTCTACCACCGCTAGGTGTCATCTCTAGAACTCGACTACATTTTTATATTCTTCTTAAACATTTGCGACGGGTGTGGCATGCTAGCAGAGAACGTTGACTCCTTCCGGACACCTGGTCCCATCCCGTATTGGATTCGCAAATGCTCTCCATGTTGAGACCAATTGTATATCTAATTTTTCGTATTCTAAAGGACTTGGAGTTTCGATTATCCATTGGTATTTCTTCATTTTTTCATCAAACAGTATTAAATAAGATATACAGTGCAATAGTTCTCAGCTGATCTCCATGATTCACGTGTCATGTTTTATAGACATTAGCAATATCTTGCCCCAACATCCGCTTTAAAATATCACGTGATCGATTCAGATACATTTCGCTTCATATTACATTTCCGGTCGTTATGATTCTTACCTGGTATTTCTTGATTTACTTTTTAGCTCGAAAGCCGACTGTGGAGTATTTGGTGGATGGCCGTATCTGGCCTATCAGTATATCAAGAAAGCGGTAAGTGTTACGACAAATGTTATTAACCAAATGTGACAGCATTACTGAAATTAAAGACATGGAGTTGCTCTATGTATCAACGTTTTGGCTTTAAATTTGATAAAATTGGAAATTTAAGAATATATTTTAAATAATTTGTCATCAATATCAACATTTGACTGTATTTGCGATATTAATATTTTTTTTATAATTTTAATGATTGGTTAATAACATGATATTTGCAATTGGATTTGATGAAATGGATTATATTTCTATGTCACGTTAGGCATCCTGTTGTTACCGACTTTAAGTGGAAGAATGTCATTTGATTTTGGATTTCTTTTCAAATTCTTCAAAAAAGAAAATGTAATGTACTTGCGGAAGGCAGGCTTTGTAACCTTTTTCTCTCCTCCTCCATGTAAAACCGCCAACATATAACTGAAAAATTGTTGAATGTAGCCTATTCAAAATTCAAATTCAAAATAATAAAAAACAAAAAAAAAAAAAAAAAAAACAACAACAAAATTGGAATACTAGCTATTAGAAGGACTCAGTGAAAAAAAAATTGTGAATTTAATGACCCTCTGCTAAGTTACGGAGGAACACTTCGATGACCAAAGCTTTATCAACACATACCTTTTTACAATATTTGATGTGTATTTGAAAACCTTCGCGAATTTAGCGGGTTAATATTTCGTGAAATAAAATGATTTATAGTATTATTTTGTCTCGTATACTAGGGAGGTCTTGAAAAGGACGAGGATTACTGGTACTGCGCCGGCTTAGGAGGTGCCCCTGGGACATGTGAGGTGTGTCCAGCACCAGGGTACAACGATACATTGTGTGGTCCATCGATACCTTATTGTAATATGTCACAGAGTTGCGTTACCAAACTGGATGTCACAAAATTCATACGGGGACTCAAAGTAGCAGACTGGAAAGCAGTAGATGAGGTAATAATGATTTTAAAACTGTACATGGATTTCATTACACGGGTTGTTATTTTCACGTTTTCCTCTCTTCTAAAACGATCGCGGTTTTTAAATTCGCGAATAGGGAACAATTTACACTAATGTCAGATCCTTTAATGTATATATATATATATATATATATATATATATATATATATATATATATATATATATATATATATATATATATATATGTGTGTGTGTGTGTGTGTGTGTGTGTGTTTGTGTGTGTGTGTGTGTAGTTTCATGAAAAGATATTCACTGTTTTTTTAAATCACGGATTTGTCTATGCCGTGAATTTTGCGAATATTAACACCGCGAGTTATTTTCGCACTGTACAATATTAATGCAAAAAATATTTTTTTGTATTATCAAGACTTCAATTTATATGTAACCATAGCACTGTACTGGAATTATTTAGCTCCTTATGGAGAAAGCGGGAATCATTAATAAAGCAACAGAAAATAGATATCACTTATTCAGCTGAGGTCGAATTTACAATGGATGTAGAGTTCCAAAACAAAATGTTGCATCATACAAAGCCAAATAATAAGACAAAATGTCCGTCTAAGAGCAAAATATGATTTTGATTTTTAAGAGTTTAGAATTTCTGTAATATAAAGAAATCAATAAATATTTATAGAATGTCGCATCAAGCAACGTGAAATGTTATGGTAAAATTTTAAACCCTACATATGACCAATCATAGCTTATCATTAAAATGAATATTTTCAGAACGAGACTGTGATAGCCAATACACTGATGAAGACTGGTCCTTTGTCCATTGCTCTGAATGCTGCACTTGTACAGTTTTACCACAAAGGAATTTACGATCCGCCAAAAGCATTATGTAATCCGAAAAATTTGGATCATGGTTTGTATAATTTGAAAACCAGTTTCTCACTAAAATATTAAAAACGGACATGATTGTTTTAAATTCTATTCACACTTTAATTTGCAACTCAAAACACCTTATGTGTAAAATCTTTGAAAATTCAATATCTGCAAGCCGGTGGATGCCAGGAATTGACGTATCGCCAAATGTCTGACACGTGGCTCTCATTATGACGTCATTCGATTGTGACGTCATAATCACACATTTGTTTGACGGGTCATTAGATTGTGACGTCATAATGGAAAAGTTTGCCAAAAGGTACCATGTCGGGCATTTGGCGATAGGTCAATTCCATAGTGACATCAATGTGTTTAGTTGTGTTCGCTTTGTATTAATACAAACAGTTAATATATGAATATAAAATTTCATTTCAGCCGTTTTGCTCGTCGGTTTTGGAACGGAAAAGACTATATTAGGAACTAAAGAGTTCTGGAAAATTAAGAACTCTTGGGGACCAAAATGGGGTGAAAATGGCTATTTCAGAATTCTTAGGAATAAAGGAGTTTGTGGAATCAACACGCAGGTGACCACAGCTGTACTGCAAAAGCCATGAACGATATAGAATGTCTTTGTATATAATTGTTGAAATGCTTGGAAATATGTGTATTTACAATAAAAAAAAATGATTGATAAAAAATAATTTGTTAATTGTTTATTTGTCATTTTTTGCTTGTGACAGTGTTTTAAGTTTCTCTACACACATCTTTGATTTTGATTGTAAACTCTGATATGAGTAGACTTAAATGCCATAATTAACAACGGATGTCCGAGTTGCACTTGTATTTTAGATCACCTGATTCTCGCTGGTGAAATGCTATCGGTCTTCGTCCGAATCGTCGGCCATGGAATGATAAAAACATATTATTATAACAGTAACTTGATCTGAAGTGCCGTCGCACTTTGAACCATAAAATCTCTCAATTCTGGTGAACGCAAGTTCGACCCCCGCTGGAATCTAAGCTGATTTTTGTGAAAAAAATGCAAGTTTAATAGCAAAAGGCTGGTGGTCTCTTCTCGTGTACATTGTAACCGGGTTCTCTCCTCCACCAGTAAACTCTGGCCGCCACCATATAACTGAAAAATTGTTGAAAGTGGCGTTAAAACACTATTCAAAATTAAATCTGAGCTTGTTTGGACTCCTCCAACTTGAAATAAAAAAAAAGAAATAAAATTGAGATGGAAGAGGAAGGCCACATATACTGGTAGGAGCGTTGCCATGATTGTCGTTTTGCTGCCAGCAATATATCCTATACCAGAGGTAGTATTAGGAATAGTCACAGAAGGACAGAATCAGTACTGGTCTATGACCGAATGCTTAGGTCGTAGCATTTTAAACCACGGAGTCTGTCAAGATACCACGAGTTATGACCCCCTCTGGGATTCTGTGGGAAAGTGTACCAGTTTACTTCCGGAAAGCAGGTGGTGTTTAACCGGGTACATTGTAACAAGGTTATTTCTTCCACGATTAACCGCCACCGTAAAGCTACAAAATTATTACGTGTCGTAAAATATCATTATGATAAGTAGTAGTTAATAAATCCATTGTCACCACACAAGAGACCGATGTTGGTGGCGTAGAATTAAATCCTTCTGGTCTTTGTAATAATAATGATAATAATTATTTGAATTTCACCATTACAACACTTTTTCAAAGTTTTGTAAAAGTCGATAAGAGATGACACTCTTTAGGTTCGCTTATCTTATCTCTACAATAGTTGGTCTACAGAAGAATATCAGAAAATAGTTTAAAGAAGACACGAGCATGTCTATATCGGCCATATTACTTTTTCTATGGTAAGTATTTATAGTTTTATTGATCAATGAATATAATTTGAGACTGCGGAACTGCAAAGTTATTCTAATTTACTTATATATCTATAAAATGTTTGTTATCCTTACTGAATACAATAAATATAATGAACATTTGCATCACTTTAAACGTTGTTATACATAGCCGCATATTAAAGCATAATTAAGCTTGTGTGAACTTTATCAAGTGTCCAGTCTTTTATACTTCTATGGTCGTGGTCACAAGAGAAATTGTCCGTCCGGTCAAATGTCCTTTGAACGTCAGAAATTTCAATCCACAAAGTGTGTCATGATAACTTTGTGGCACGTTAACTTGACCTAAAGAAAAAAAGACAAACGCTAGATTACGCTGGCATTTTCTTCAACTATATCATTATTCGATTAGACACACACACAAGCGCATGCACAGATACACACGCGCATGATGCACAGACACAGTGAGATCTCAGTGATCTTAAGACGAAGTGCAGCAAATTTTGACCTCTACTATGACCCGAGTCAAAGCAATTTTAGTGCTGTGACACGGAACCTTGGTTTGAAGTCTCATTAGTGATCCCAAATATTCATTTCTTCACTTCATATGCCGAGCTCATGGCGAAGGTACAATCACTACCACTTTGTAAAGTCCAGGAAATCGAACCCGGAAGTAATGCGTCATCGCTAAACATTTCATCATTTAGTAATAGTAATCAATTCATATAGATATGCAGTAAAAGTGAACTTGATAAATTGGACCTTATGAGACGTTTGATTGTCTGAACATAAAGGAAATATCAATTTTAGTTAGAATATACAGACCTATATACTCTCTGTTTACACCTACCTGTTTTATCACCAACACATACCTGGTAACAAACACTGATTATCAAGTGATACTGAATACAACACATTGAAATATCAAGTATTACAGTATACAACACATGGAAATATCAAGTATTACTCAATACAACACATTGAAATATCAAGTATGTATACTTGTATCAAGTATTACAACACACATATTACTGACAATATCAAGTGCTACTGAATACAACACATTGAAATATCAAGTATTACTCAATACAACACATTGAAATATCAAGTATTACTGTATACAACACATTGAAATATCAAGTATTACTGTATACAACACATTGAAATATCAAGTAAATACAACACATTGAAATATCAAGTATTACTGTATACAACACATTGAAATATCAAGTATACACTTGACACATTGTATTAATATTGAAATATCAAGTAATACACTGAATACAAGTAATACTGAATACAACACATGAAATATCAAGTATCAAGTATTACTGTATACAATTGAAACATTGAACAACACATTGAAATATCAAGTATTACTCAATACAACACATTGAAATATCAAGTATTACTGTATACAACACATTGAAATATCAAGTATTACAGTATACAACACATTGAAATATCAAGTATTACTGTATACAACACATTGAAATATCAAGTGCTACTGAATACAACACATTGAAATATCAAGTATTACTGAATACAACACATTGAAATATCAAGTATTACTGAATACAACACATTGACATCCGATCAATTCTTGAAAAGGTTTTACTTGTTATTTCTTCGAGATAATATCGGGAGTATACTATTTTCCTCGCAACTTTACTTATAACGAAGCACAGGGAGTGTCAGATCAATGGGAAACGGCACATGGTCGGGTTATCGTTCCTGATTAACGTTAACATTTGGATCACGCACATACGCAAGCACGTGCGCATTCAAACCTTGGGAGAGTTAACAGTTTCATTCTATGCATATTGTATATTGTGTATTACCTTAAAGCATTTCAGGCCTACTAAATGTGGAGGCTAGGAACTCAAAAGACAAACATCATTTGGAGGAGGCAGCAAGAGCTGCAGATAATCTGAAAGTCGACCATGATGAACTTTTCAGAAGTAGTGAGGGATATCGAAATCTTACACGTGATGGTGTGCCCCAGAAAAGAGGTAAACGTTTTTAATTTCCGTCAAAACCACAAATTAAATTTTCTCTTCTGATAAATAATGGAAATTACTATTGTGTAATTGATGAGAGTACTAGGTCATGGGTTCGTTCCCTGTA
This sequence comes from Atrina japonica, assembly GCA_030159075.1. NCBI lineage: Eukaryota > Metazoa > Mollusca > Bivalvia > Pterioida > Pinnidae > Atrina > Atrina japonica. The sequence continues at coordinate 620,931 of BROG01000370.1, forward strand.
CTGGGACATACCTAAATGTTAAAAAAATATGATAAAATTTTGACTGTCTGACTAAACGCTCGACATTAATCACGAGTCCGTGTCAAACCATTGTTGCAAAAACACAGTCCGGAATCGCTATGTTCTTTCCTGCCCGTGGTTTCATGTGTCCGAAATCACTCGTGCATATTTTTATTATCCATGAAGCCCCAACCAATGCGACTAAACTGTGCTCGCATTTGTGAACCAATCAGATCAGTAGACCTGGCTCAGTCGGTAGAGCGCTCGACTCTTGATCGTGAGGTCATGAGTTCGAGTCCAGCCGTCGGCAGGTTGGTTTACAGTCCTTCGGATGAGACAGTAAAAACCGAGGTCCTGTATCACATTAAAGAACCCTCACTGCTCAATGGCCGTTAGTGCCGAGCATACGCCAAGCGTTGAAGCCCTTCACCGGCAATTTAGTAACGTATCCATATCAGTGAAAAATTCTTGAGTTGGACGTTAAACAACAATAAACAAACAAACCAATCAGATCGAGGCTTCTAAACGATTTCAGGATTGTATTAGATCAACAGACTAAGCAATAACTTCCGTTGCCGATCACAACTACTGTGATTGGATAAATTGGACACATCTACTCCTCATTAATATTCATTAGCTACGTTTGATGTTAAATAAAAGGTTCTTAGCAGGACAAAAATACTTCAACAAACTCATGATCATTTTCTTTCTTTTCTATTTTCCCTATAACTGTGTACTTATGTACAGCTGAAATCATCAATACCTGTAGTCACATTTAGACTCGCCCAAATAAATCAGTATATATAATGTAGTATGATCTACTGCCATAATTCAGGGGTGGACAAGTTTATGTTGCACATAAAATTACTGTACATTTTGGATTCTAAAACATGCTATCCCGAATCCAGATAGTTGAATTTACTGCTTCTTTGAGATAGACGAGTTCAAAATTTTTGAATTTTAAATCGTGTTTTATGTCAAATTAAACAATTTTTAGTTATATTGTGCACTTGGTGGTCAGTTTTAAATGGTGGAGGAAATAGCCCAGTTACAATTCAGTGTACCCGGAAAGCGACAACCGACTTTCAGGAAGTAAACTGGCAAACTTTCTCGCAAAAAGCAGCCAGAGATGTGGCTAGTGTGGTCAACGGGTTAATACAACAAATTTAAACTTTATTTAACGAGGAGATGGATATTGTTGACGAGTTTTTCGATACGTACATTTTTGCATTTTGTGAAAAAAATGAACGTGATTAAGAATTCATCCTTTGTCTGTATGAGTTTTTGCGATGGACGTTGTTTGTTTTCTACAACGTAACATTTTATTTAGCATTGCTTCTGTTCACTTTCCTGTTGTGTTTCTTGCAATGTAGTATACATAAAACGAGTACCTGGTACTTTTTGTACCAGTTGATTATATTTTACCACTTCCTGTGTCGGAACTCTTCATCTCTTTTGAATACGAGGTCAACAGATGACGTGTATTGACAGAACCGATCGTCCTGAGATTTTGGTTTGGTTTTTTTTTACACGAAACTATAACTTCGGTATTATGTTTATATTTCTCACAAGGTCGTTAAATGATGAGCACAACATTTAATTTCAGTTGTCGGAATTATCAGTGGCGTCAGTCTCGGGTTCACGATTCTGAAAGGAATAGCTGAGAAGGTGGACATGTCACGTGCTTGTGTTATAGGATTGAAAAATATGGGGAACCGGAGATTAACGAACCCGACATGGTACCTGGCTCACGGAATAATAAAACAACCTCTACCAAGATTTTTGAAGCCGGATACGTCAGGAATATTTACTTTTGAAAAAACAGACTGTATGTTGTATTTTCGATCAGGATATATCAAAATAGAAATCAGAAAAAAAACGTTTACAGCGATATAAAAATTATCACTTGTCATATAGGTCTACCAAGGTAATTTGTAACCTGTTAACAAACACAGTGAGTCTAAATCAAATAATAACAGGGGTGACAAGCTACTTGTCCTCATAAAAGTATTAGATATTCAGTAATTCATGTAGTCCGTGCAAGGCAATATGTTTTACCTGTACAACATATTTTTGGAAAGTAGACCGCATTGTTTTGTTTTTTACTGAACGCGGATGCACCACTCTACCTTGGTAGACCTATACACCACAATTTGTCAAACTCCTATTTATAGGGATCGCCTGACTAAAGTTTTGTGCTATGTTAAATTTATACTCTGTAGCAGGGCATTTGTTTTCTTTGTTCACCATTCTTAGCTTTCTGCTATAAGTATGATACTCGACAATGGTAGAAGTGAAGCTCTCTATGTTAACTAAATATTTCATATTGAAATTTTTGGTGGTGACGACCTAGGATGTTCAATATTATGTAACTGGCACCTTGTAATATTCTCAATATAATTTACAACACGGAAATGACGTAATGCAAAATATCATCACGTGAAAGAAAAATTGCAGCATAATTGAATATAATTAGATAATTTTGCAAATATTGTAAGAACAACATCAGAAAATTTCAATACTTGTTTTGACATTACGTGCATGAACTTTATTATATCGCCGCATGCAGATTCATTCTGACTGCCGACTGACTGACTGTAATACCGACGGTACGCTGGCTTTTGCTTGTTCTGTCGAGTCCTCTCGGCATTTCGTATTCGGAAGGATACACACTGTTTTCTAGAATTTATAAATAGAGACCTTTCGCATTTATAAGTAATTTAGATAATATTGGTACAATGTGAAAAAAAGCGATCACCTTTGTCAATATGGAGTGCGAAAAACACATATACCAAATTATTAATCGTTGGAAAGATGAGTGTAACTGTTGGCAAAAATCGGTGTTTTGTTTTTAAAGAATGGAATCTGATGACAGGTGTATTTTTGTAGATGCCCCGACAGGTACTAACGGAGTTTTTACGTACACGATAGAAGGAACGTCCCACCAAGTTGTAGTTTCCTGGAGTGTTCCAATGGTTTACGGAATATATTCCAATGAATTTAATGTCCAGGTAAGCAACATCAATGAGCTACTTATAATATTTTGTATCGAAATGCAGTTAAAATGCTTTTATGCAAATTGAAATTCAGGACACGACTAATGAAAGCAAATATTTTGTTTTCTTGTGGACACAGTTGTGTTGATATGTAATATATATATAAACTAGAGAGCAGATAAAAAAAGAACAAAGATACCGTTTTCATTAACGAAATGCTAATGTAAATCTGTTGCGTTGCGTAGGTCTAGTGGTAGAGTGTTCAACTCACAAGCGGAAGGTCACGGGGTCAATTCCCGGACCGGGTCAAAACACAAACTTTAAAAATAGTAGTGTCTGTTCCTTCGCCATGCGCTCGGCATACGAAGTGAAAGTTACGGGTGTTTCGGATGAGACTTAAAACCAATGGCCCGTGTCGCGGAAGGCGTGGCACGTAAAAGAACCCTCATTGATGTCAGTCCATAGCTCAGGTCAAAATATGTAGCACTTCACCTAAAGCTGGTTACATCTCTATATAAATATTATAAACAAAATACCAAAATTATAATGCTCAAGACGATTGTTTCTGTCCATTAGACTTCATCAGTTGAGCTCCGATTGAAAATAGATTTTCTAAAAGGAAAGAGGTATCATACAAGGCCAAATGATAAATCTAAATGCATAGCCAAATCCGTCTACAAGTAACCACTGTAAAAAGATGACTATCTTAGTGAAATATTTTTGGCGGGATATAAAACAACAAACAAACTTTGAGTAATGGATTCCTTGAATTTGCGATCCACGAATTCACCTTGCCCTAAATCTATGTAGTAGAATTAAGATGTGTCTATGGCCGCCATTTTTATTTGATATTTTGATGCTATATATACGAAACCATGAGGACGTGTTCAAGATAAAATCCAGTCTTTTAATTGTAATTAATTACTTTTTTTATGAAATATTGTTTTCTCTAGGAACAGAAAATAGGGAATATGCAATATTATATATGAAATGTGTTTTGTTTATCCATTGAGAATAAGTATAATACATATATTTGCTCAGCATGAAAATAATTATAAAATTGAAAAGAATCCACTTCAGTAAAATGTCTATATTTGTGTTCCTTGACGGAAAACATTTTGTTTTATTCACAAGGCCTAATACGGGTTACAACAATTATTACAAAATAGACAGATAAATACATTAATAAAACAAAATAAAAATGAGTAGCTTTATTCCTGCTTGGCTTACTTTACATATTTTTAAAAATTTGGTACAAATTTTCTTTCAACAGTTTTCCTGTTGTATTACTATAAGCATGGTTTCTTATACCTTTGGTGTACATAGATCCTGTGTAATTGGCTTTTTACATAACCAAAATTGTGTTTCTTGTTGTATTTGTCTCTACGTACATGTATTCTGTAGTTATACATGTTTTTTTATAATAATAATAAAATCCAATCTTACTCATTTCTCCTTTAGTCTGAGAAAAATCGGAAGAGTAAGTTTTACGTAGAGATCGTTGGAATCGACATAATCGGGGTTACTTTCATAGATAATCAATTAGAAATCCGTACAAAAGTACAGAATGTAATAAAAATAATCTCAAATGACACAAAGTAAATTTCACCACAATTTTCAATTCTAACATGTGGTATACCTCTTTAGATTATGGACAGTGTTCGGGCAAACACATCACTCCTTAGTTTAATGGAGGCGCATGAAGATAAATTGACCGTTTGGGATGGTGGACATTGGCTAACTAGTAGCCTAGGCGGAGTGACCGTTAACGGTGCCATGACCAATAACGCCAAAGCATCCCTACTTGTGGAATTAGAATACGGACAGGAACCATTGGGAAATGTGATAGGGTGATCAACATCTAACAAAAACATGTAAATTTCTCGTAAAATAATCAAAGGATGCTTTGCATGTGTTGAATAAAATATGTCATCTATCTTTTCTTTTAGTTTCATTTTTCGCTGTCGAGCATTTTTTACTGCAATGACCAGTTATTGGCGTTGTGCCAAACATTATTATAGGTCTACCTTGATAAAATGACACGTCCGGGTTCTGTCAAATCCAAAATAAAACTATTTTCCCAAAATTCTTGTGTATAGGTAAATCCTTGCGTTACTTTAGTTATACTGCAACTATATTTGTATACATCTATTTTAAAGTGGAGCTCAATTGATTAAGTCTTGTTGACAGAAACGATCGTTTTGATACTTTGCTTCGGTCTGCTTTGTCAAAACTATACCTTTGGTATTTCGTTATATTTTGTTTATTTGGAATTATGCAAATGCAGGCAGTGTCAAGAAATATCCCGTAACTGTCATTATATAAGTCTTAGAGTAAAATACGTAAAGGTATCTTATGACGAGTCTGGGGTTAAAATGGTGCTATATATACGAAACATCACTTTAGTATACAATAATTAGCAGCAGTAGCATTAGTAGTAGTAGTAGTAGTAGAGGTAGTAGTAGTAGTAGTAGTAGTAATAGTGGTAGTAGCAGTAGTAAAATTAGTTTTAGCAGTAGTACTCTTAATAGTATTCTATTAGTAATATTAGTATCACAGTATTAGTAGTAGTGATTGTATAATAAAATAAGTACTAGCTCTGTATAAGCATCAACTGTAGTCGATCATCATCTATACTAGGGGATCAAACCCTGGTGCTTAATATTTCAATCATTATTTCCATTTCGCCATGATAATGATAAAATTGTATAATTGTCGATAAGGTACAGCTTTCGGTATTACACCTCTCTTATCTCTTTGCTCCGATTTTAAATATTTTGGTGCCTTTCGAAATCGCTAGTTCCATAGAGGAGCAAGACACCAGGAGATAGCTTAAAACAACCAACACATGGATATACCGGTCACTTTAATACTTCTGTGGTAAGAAATTGTTTTATATTAAAATCAATCATACTTTTTCAGAGAAAGAAATCATTTCTTATTTGTGACTTATATATATATATATATATATATATATATATATATATATATATATATATATTATATATATATATATATATATATATATATATATATATATATATATATATATATATGCCCAAAACATATGCCACTATACTATATAAAAGTTAAAGATTTCAACTGCAAGATAAATATAGCACATGCGATCTAACTGAACATTCCATTATATATATATAAGGTCAACCTAGGAAATGTCCATTTAGGTCACGTGTACGATATGTGTCTTGGAAATAAAATCTTGACCTTTGACATGATATTGCGACAAATGAAAACTTAAAACGGAAACTTACATGACATATCTCAAATGAACTTCATTCTTCGATGAGCAAAGGAGATTGTTTGAAGCACACAGACTTGATTATTTTGTATCCCACATGGGTTCTGGAAAGGATGGCATCTGTTTGTTCGGAAAAAGAGGTCCCCGTATATAGCGATATAATAAGGACGCTATGACCTAATAGATGCAACAAACTGATTCCTGGTCAATGAAAACTAGCATTATTTTCCATGTATAACAACCCTTTTATTTGAATTTGTTTTCTTATCTTTAAAATTATCCATAGTAGGGACATTTCAGTTTCGTTTACGATTGTGTTTGTTTGAATGGTATTTTGTTTACGCCACGCTCATGTTTCAGTTATACGATCGCGACCAGCCATTAATGGTGAGATTGAAGGCAATTATTATGTACAGTTTATCCGTCAAGATGTCACTGGCATTCTGCAGGTGAACTGGTAACATCCCACATTGCGAGCTTAGATGCCAATGGGGTGTGTGGAGGAAAGAATCCAACGTACCCCGAGAAAGATTAATGGCCTTTCGGAAGTAAATTTGCAAAATTTCTCACAAAATCAGCATAGGATCTACCGAGGCTCGAACGCTGAAAATCTCATGATTTAAAGTGCTCTATCCAAACTCGCCCACCAAGGCCCCAGTTTTACGAACACATTTTGTTTTAGTGTAACATTAAGCTGTCATACCTTTTGGGTAGCATGTTATACGAAAGTGAAAACAAATTAAACGTTAAAGAGACATAACAGTGGTCTCAAAGCATACATACAATATTATATATACATGGGTAGTTTTTATTATATTTATATGTTGCTTTGAAGCCTTATCAGCCTATACAATGTGGAGGCTAGGACGACAAAGGGCAGGCATCATTTGGAGGAGGCAGCAAGAGTTGCTGACAATCTGAAAGTGGATCATAATGAACTTCTCAGAAGTAGTGAGGGATATCGGAATCTTACACGTGATGGTGTGCCTCAGAAAAGAGGTAATTTTTTAAAAACTAAATATTTAAATATTTTGATCACTAAGTAAATATCTTATCTATTTACTAACATAAGACAGATAAAAATGAAATGTGTACATCGACTGTTGTTTAAGTCGTTCCTTTTGGGATTCGCTGGCTCAGTTGTTCAAAAAGTTCGTCTCGTAAACATAAGATCATTGACATCTCATTTTATTCGTCCAGTATAATAATAATAATGGATTCCAATCGTCTTGATCAATTACATTTGATTTCAGTTATCGGAATTCTGAGCGGCGTGAGTGCCGGATTCTCAATCCTAAAAGGAATAGCCGAGAAGGTAGACATGTCACGTGCCTGTGTCATCGGACTGAAAAATATGGGGAACCGGAGATTATCGAACCCGACATGGTACCTACGTCACGGAATAATAAAACAGCCACTTCCTAGGTTTATGATGCCAAATACAACAGGGATATTTACTTTTGAAAAGTCAAGTTGTAAGTTTATCAAAAATTTAGTTCTTAGTTTATGAAAAATCCATTTCCTGGAGATAACTTACAGCGAGAAGACATGTTGAACGTTCATAAATTTCTATGATGAAGTATTTGAATTCTGTTTATTTATAATCTCATATTCATTGTTTGATTGGTTCCTAGTCTACAATAATGGCTCCTCCTACGTATCATTTAACTGACTTCCACTCTATCAAGCCACACTATTGGTCATGTGACTAGGACGATTCCACCGAAACTGCACATAAATTGTATTGTCCTCGTCACATCAACCATGAATCGGGAAAATCGCGATTATTTTCTTATTTCCGCATTTGTCTCAAAGAGAGCGACACCAAAATATCAAATACACTTAACGTGACGTCAGAGCGCGCGACATTTAGAACGCCATGAGTTTGTACAGATGTAAACAACAGTGGCAGGGGTACCAAATATTAATTTTCGCGATTATCGATGTATTAAAAGATTATAAAAGGTATGCATATCTTATCTTATTACGACGGTAGCGCGCTCGACTCTTGATCGTGAGGTCGTGAGTTCGAGTCCAGCCGGTGGCAGGTTGGTTTCCTGTCCTTCGGATGAGACAGTAAAAACCGAGGTCCCGTGTCACAGTAGATGTCGGCAAGTTAAAGAACCCTCACTGCTCAATGGCAGTAAATGCCGAGAATAGGCCAAAATGTGAAGCCCTTCACCGGCATTTGGTGACGTCTCCGTATGACTGAAAGATTTTTGAGTGGCACGTTAAACAATAATAAACAAACAAAAAACTGAAATGATGATATATTATACGAAAGTTAACCGAACATACGATTTACCGTTAGGAACAGAGTTTAGCTGACAATGACCATCAATATTTATATCACTTCTCATTTAATCATTAAACACTTCGCTCATTTAATGTCATCGCTGATATGTCAGGCGAGGTTAAAATATGATTTGATGTGTGAAATGTGATTTTATTTCATGATGACTAATGACAGATTCTCCGGCTGGAACTAACGGAGTTTTCACGTACACAATAGAAGGAACAGATCATCAACTCGTAGTTTCCTGGAGTGTTCCAACATTTTATGGAATATATTCCAATGAATTTAATGTCCAGGTGTGTAATATAATTGGGATACATATAATACAGTTCCTTAAAGATGCTCTCTACATTAGTATTTCCAAATGACTCAAGATGTTAAATTGCACAAAAAATGTGGATTATTATTTAATGAATTAAATTCGATTCTACATTTTAAATTAACTATTCTTAATTAACGTTCTTTGGTTTTAAGATTTTACGAATGTGATTAAGCCTAAGATTGGCATACCTTAAAATATGTTTGGCAATTTTAACCTTAACCCTTTCACCCCTAAATGGAATGCTCTTTTCTTTTGTTTAGACCAGTCTATTGTGGATTGTAGGGTTATAAGTGTTAAGGGTGTAATGATATAATGTAAGGATGTACATATAATTCCTGAAACGAATTTGCCCTTTACTTGGAGTAACATATTTGTCCTCAAGTTTGAGAAAATTGTAATAGTTAATTTGATTTAAGAATCATTCGTGAAATGCGGATTAATTTTTTTTCTGCATAGGTAAACATATGTACTTAAACGATTATTTATATCCGACATTGACATTAGAATATTAATTACATGTATTTAAAAGTATATGCTCTTCAAATTCTGATTGTTAAAGCTGATATTTCCGTCTATTAGATTATTGACAGTGTCCAGGCCAACAAAACACTGCTTAATTTAATGGAGGCGCATGAAGACAAACTGACCGTTTGGGATGGCGGACATTGGCTCACTAGCAGCCTAGAAGGAGTGACCGTTAATGGTGCCATGACCAATAACGCCAAAGCATCCCTACTTGTGGAATTAGAATACGAAATGTTATCTTTAGGAAGTGTGATAGGGTGATTGACAGACAAAAAACATGTTAATTTCTTGAAAAAATAATCCAAAGGATTCTGTGCATGTGTTGAATAAAATATGTCATCTATCTTTCGTTTTAGTTTCATCTCTCTGTTGTCGAGCATTGTAATGATGACGTGATCAGTTTTCAATATTATGCTAAAAATATTAAAGGGCTTTCAGATTAACGCTGCACATCTGATTTCGGTAAAAATAATACAATGCACTATTTTCCAAAAATAGTTTTTTACTGATTAATCAGAATTCTATTCATTAAAGTAGCTGTTCCGTAACGTTACTATGGAAATATGCAAATATAATCAGGGTTATTTGATGTTCAGTTACGGTATTATTTTAAACGTGACCATAACGTGTAACTTTCATATGTTGTTCCAAGCGCTTGTGCAGTAAACATTTTTGAATACAATTTTTTCTACAATGACATTACCGCCAAGTGCATATTCCTCTGATAAGTTAACTATAGATGGCAGATGAAACCACAAACAGATTCTAAATTATATTTTATTAAGTAAACAACATAATATAAAACAAAAATATCTAGGTATATATATATATATATATATATCAATTAAGATGTCTTTAAAAGCAAATATAATTAATATAAGTAATCCGCCTCTGTATTGATAATTGTAGAATTAACATGTATTATTGCATCAGCGATATATAATATATATATATATATATATATATATATATATATATATATATATATATATATATATATATATATATATATATATATATATCCCTGGCGCACCTGCGACATTCCATCATCCTTGGAGTGTAAAGCACAATTTACAGCATGTCAATCAATTCAATTTAAATGTTAATCAAAGTTAATCTGCTAATTAGCAATGTTTATTTGTAATCATAAGCAACAAGTTAGACATCGTCTTAAGCGCATTGGATTTCTTCAAGGATGTTGTATTCCATGTTCCTGAAATTAAAATAATACCAATGTATTGATATATTTCCAAAAGTTGGCAAATGGAAGAGTATTGCGTCTCACCCATAACCAATGATCGAAATAGGAGAGAGAGAGAGAGAGAGAGAGAGAGAGAGAGAGAGAGAGAGAGAGAGAGAGAGAGAGAGAGAGAGAGAGAGAGAGAGAGAGAGAGAACGAGAGCAACACAGCTCTCTGAAATATCCAGAGTTGGAAACAGGTGTTAGTGACCAGTGTCTCCCCGTTCTCAATCAGCAGACTATTTAACAAATTAAAATTACTTTCAAGTAAACAATTTAACATTTCATAAAGGAAAACACGACAAACAAACTCGTTATTTCTATGGCAGATATACTGAACAAATACAAAGGTCGTCTTACCTTCTAACAAATGCCACATTTAAAAGGACATTCTCCTTTAACGTTCGAAAATTTATCACAGTAGGACTTTTGGTAGTATTTACAATTTTTCTCGTCTTTGATGTTGGCACAGTCAGCTGAAAGTAAAAGAGTAAAACGATAAGTCTAATTCAGCTAAAAAGACATCTGTTACATTACATTTGAATATTGTTAACTCATCCACCCCTTCGGTCACATTTAGACTCACCAAAAAAAAAAAAAATAAATAAAAAAAAAAAGATAAAAAATAAATAAATAGTAGGGTCTAGTGTCATAATGTAGGTGAGCATAGTGAACAAGTAAAATTATTATAAAAACACCCCTGAATTCTGACAGTGGACTTCACCACTCTTTGAAATGGACAGGTCCAAATGTTACTTCAAGGGTTGATGAGCTAAAGAGTACATTGGGACTTCGCTATAGATGGTTTTACATGAGCATTATTTTCCGAGAGTTATCCCTCTTCTTTAAACAACTAAATTGGATAATAAAATATTAGTGGAAGGATCATCATTATTTTCACTAAAAATAGTTATTTAATATTATGAAGACTTGAAATAATCTTTCTGTCCAAATTATTTTTCAAACTTTTCATACATATAAGACAACGCATTAGATTTGGATGATTTGTTTAGGAATAGAGTATGGCTGCCCGAAAGGATAGAACCATCTATTTAGACCACCTCACTGACTGGCTCAAATTGCTGTCAATACGAAATATTACTTTAGCAGAAAATAATCAGTTGGCCCCGAAATACCAGTTACTGTGTTAATGTGTAATGATAAAATGATTCTATTGTATTTTGTTTTGCTCCGCGGATCACGATGTGATTTCAGTCCCAACGCGAATGCTGCATTAAATTGTCCTGGGCTCGCAGTAACCAAATTTACTCAATATTTGTTCCTCACGTATTTCATTTTTATTTGACTTTGGATTCACGGCGGGTGTAACCGGCCGACAGGAGATGCTTACTCCTCCATGGCACCTGATCCCACCTCTTGATTTCTAGAGGTCCGTGTTTGTCCATTTTAACCAGATTTGTACCTATATCCTGGACATCCTAATGATTTATACCTTGGTATCTGAGATTTTTTATATTCTCAACCTATTTCTTTGTCGTTCTGATATTTAGTTACATTTTATAATCTGATATCTGTATTTTCCTTGAATGTCGAATATTGTTATCGTCATGTTACTTGAATCGTACCTTTAAAAATAAGTATAACACAAACATGAACATTCCCTCAACATTTCCCATTTTTTTCCACGACTAGCCACCTCACCAACATGTTACATGTTTCATACGATTTCCCTTACTCCTATCTTACCGGTTTTACATGATTTTCCTTAGCATAAGTGATTTTACTCAAATCTTACCTTTTGCACATGTTTCGCCTATGTATGGCGGTTTGCATTCACATTTACATGTATCCAGGTTTAGTGTGCCGTCGTTTTTGCATTTCAATCCATTGCATTGTGCTGGAGAAAAAAGAAGCATAATTTGAATATCATTTTATGTCATAGTTTACATTTATAAGTACAGTAAGACCTGTGAAGCTACATACTACTATGAACGAACCGTGACGGAAAATATTAATCTTGAAAAAGGTCTACTGAATTCGGTTTTCCGAATCTTGTCAAGATTTTCAGAAGGTTTCCTGATAGTCATATTAATGATATTCATCACATATAAAGGGGCATTAGCTGTTTTTTTTTCAAATTTTATTTTCCTTTATACTACTTAAATTGTTATACAATAACAAAAGAGGCATAGAAATTCTTAAAATCCTATATATTTTGTAAATATTGCTTGAGAAACCAATTTTGACACTTTTTCATTTGCAGTTGATTAACTTAACCTTACTATTTGTATATGAATGTCACACTGGACCTGACCTTATTTTCACAAAATATATAGGAATATAATATTTTTATGACTGCGTATGGCTCTTATTTTTTTATTGTATATCAAGCAGAAGTGGTAAAAGTAGATAATATCGAAATAATTTATTATGGTAAACATAGCTAATGCCTCTTTAAGTTCATATTCACATTTTGAAAGACACAATGCTAAGTAAGTTCTTGGAATGAGTTTAATACTGTTTTTGCTTTTGTTTCTTTGTTTTTAACATATTTATAGATGTCTCCATCTTATAAGTGAAGTACCGCAAATTATGACCTGTGCTCTGTCCCTATATTAACGCATTGATGTTTCAATATTGCGCCATGTATGTCTTGAGACATAACCACGTTTTAATCGTGCATCACGTGACTCACAGTTCATCTTAAGCTGGCGTTATCTCAATTTGACTGACCCTACAACGGCAAAAATACTCAGGTAATAACTCTTACCGTCACATAAACCGCACATAACTGGACACATATCCGTTGCGATGTTCGAATACTTTTCACATGCGTCACAGCCAAACTTCCCTCCTTCACTTGCACACATTGTCCTATCGAGTCCTCTACTTTTAAAGGTACGACATTCAGCTTTTGAAATGGAATGGAAATAAAATGTTAAGTGTTGAATGTGTGAATATGGATATACTAAACATAATGTCAACGGTACTGTTTTGCAAAAAGGAGCGACCAAGACAAATGCTCGAGAGGATATGATCAACAGAAATCAGAAGTGTTCAATTTTCGAACCAGAGTTAGTATAATTGCTCGAGACGGCCCCCATTAAAATTCTCGGTTCGTTATAAATTTCGAATTTTCATTTTATTTTTTTTATTTTTTACAGAAAATGGGTATCATATAAATAAACTTCTCAGATGATTTATTGTAAAAATGTTTTAGGATTGTCATCTTCAACTCTGGAATATTTTAATTTAAGTCATGTATTTTCATACTTACCCTATCACAATGGACCTTTTCACGATATCTGCGGTCCTACTAATTTCACCTGCGCACAAAAATCTTCCGGACGCCATCAAGGAGTTTCGTACCTAAAACAATTCGTACCAAATGAAAGACAAATCATAGGTCTTCGGTACAAAGCGTTTTGAGCACGGATCTCCTTGATGCCGACCGGAACTGTTTGTGCGCAGGTGAAATTTATAGGAACGCAGTTAAGTCTGTGATGAATTATAGGTATGTTTTTCTCAGAATTAGATCCATAACACAAGCTTTTTAAGACTGAAATCAAATGTTGGATCCATGGACCTGAACAATACTTTTATTTCCAATGTATCAGAGTTACCGCTCTTAGATTACTCTTATGACACGAAGAACAAAAATAATACAAATATCGCGAGATTACGGCGATAATCCGGCGTCATATAGAAAACCTTCCGCATAGGGAATCTCCCCCGGAAAGATTTCTACATAGAAAGCTCTCATGTATTTTGATTGTTACATATCTGTACTGCTATAGAAAAATATCAAAAGATGACCCTAAAATTCTGTTGGTAAATTATGCTATATTTGAATTTTACATCCTAAGCAAATTTATCAAAATAAAATAAATATACATTGTCGGTACTTCTGAGAATTTGACCTTTTCTTGGCCGCGAAATATTTTATGAATGAGCTAAAAGGTATTCAAATAATCTGAGTTTTAGATTAAATCACCAACGGAATATTCAACTGATTAATATTAATGAAAAGAAAATTGATAGCAGTTACTGAAAGAAACATTTAATTTCGATACCAACCGCCACAGAGAATTGTGTGAATTGCATTTTTTTTTTTTTTGCATTGCATGTATTTAGAAGCCTGGGCCATAGTTTGAAAAAAAAACGATCGAGCTATAGCTGACATAAAAGTCAAACCTATAACGGACAGGTGGGAAAGTTGTCTATACAGGGAATGGGTAATGATTTCTATATAGAAAATTTTCTCTCCCGGGGCAAGCTTTTCTATGTAGAAAATTTCCGGGGGTGATTTTCTGGAGGAGGGGGTTTCTATATGGCACCGGCAACGTGTAAATAAAAACAAGTTACTGGATAAGTGGAGGTCAAATATGCCTGTGAGACACTGCATAGCAGTAGGCGGCACCTCGGATAGTCGGGAAGACAAATATACTCAAATGTTTAATTCCTAATGGAAATATGATATTTTATACATAAGCATAATTCACTCACTCAGATTGGCCCTTTCCCCACGATACTTGCAGTTGAATGGGGAGGTAAAGACGGGTCCAGTTGGATTTTGTTTAATGACCCTAAATCTTGAGCTCCCTGTGTCAGCCGGAACAGTATTGGCACCATCACCTGCAAAAGTCGTCATAGTTTACATGAGTTATTTCCCTTTGACACATAGATACATGTCTTGTTTGTCGATATCACTGCTTTCGTATACAGGTTTGGGGAGTTCCTTGTTTTGCTGTATCTGTACTTTTGATATTTGCTGAAGAGAATTGAGTTTTATGCACTGCCACATATATACTGAAATGCATATAGATTGTACACCTGCAAATTACTGTATTGTAATACATAATGCAACATAATATATTGTAATAAATAATACAATATAATATATTGTAATAAATAATACAATATGATATATTGTACTTGATCTAAATCGTATATCCAGCATAGGATTAATAGGTTAATTGTACGCATGTCCGATCCAATGCACACAATTTATTTAGGTCCTCAATGATGTTTAAGCATTTCAGGTACACCTGTAGGTAAACGAAAACTTACCTTGGCATATGCCACACATGTAAGGACATTCTTCCGGGACGTTGTAAAATTTATCACAAAGTTGAAAAGTCCATTGACGTCCACATACTCTGTCGTCCTTCGCTGGACAGTTAACTGTAATACAGAAATAAAAATGAAAATAAAGAACTTCACGAACAAATCTCGTTGTAATATAAAATTTAGGTTTTCTAGATTTTCTGAAAATTTGAAAAAAGAACGACAAACTCGTAAAGCATACACTAATTTTGGTTTAGTAGACCTTGTTCGAGTTGTCATGATTCATCACAATACTAGGCAGTTTTAGAGCAAAAATGTAGGGTATGTTCACTCCCGGTTAAGCAATTTAGCGTACATACGACCTGTGATATGAATGTCATGCGGCGATAGGTAGCAGATTGAAAAAGCAACCACGTGATGTCACTTGTCATTTTTTACAAGACGGAAGATTTATCTAAACTTCATTTCTCGCAGATGAACTGAAATATAAAAAATCTCAGATACCAAAGTATAAATCAATAGAATGTCCAGGACATCGATACAAATCCGGCAAAAATGGACAAACACGGACCTGTAGAAACCAAGAGGTGGAATCAGGTGCCAAGGAGGAGTAAGCATCCCCTGTCGACCGGCCACACCCGCCGTGAGTCCAATGTCAAATCCAATGAAATTGGAGGAGGAGTGTATCCTCGTCACAATTGGTACAGACGTCTCAATAACCGCCAACGAAAAGGCAACTCAACAAATTATTTCTGAATGTCGCGGGATCGTCAATTTAAATTTTACGTAGTTGGAAGTGATCTTGCAAGACTTTCTATTGAAGTCACGTGATCTAAGTACAAACTATTCCGACAAAACTGAACGGAATGGAACAACTCGAAAATGGTCTACTGTTTTTCATATTTCATAAGTCTATGCACACTGGTTATCTTGTGTAATACATTTATATCCTGTTGTGGACAACGAATTCCGACCAGATCCGGTATTTTGGATCATTTTATCTTTTACTTTACACTTGACCTAAATCAAACAAGATTCTGCAAATGTGATATCCGTATTGCAATTGGGCCTCCACGACGAATCGTTACAGCATTGCGCTTTAAAGTCTATAACGTGAAGTCCCATTGGAATCTAATCTTTTTATGTGAGGAAATAAGTTTATTTTCACTTGGTCTTTTCCCGGGTACATTGTAGCCTGGGTTTTTCCGCCTCCCAATCAAACTGGCAACCATCATAAAAATAATATTTTTTGTGTGGCCAGTAAAAACTATAGAAAAAAACTAATGTTAATATACATAAACAATGTATATTGGGAAACACAAATCTCTGGGAAAAAAAGATTTAGAACCTAGTAACACGAGCAGATCAAAAATAGTCCCGAAAATCGTAAAATATGAAACATCTCAGATACCAAAATATAAATCTTTAAGATATGAATATGTAAGAATTGATAGATCAGAATATTTGTATAATATGTTAAAATATACTTACGCTCTTCACAGAGAGGTCCTTTATATAGCTTTGTACATGAACACTGACATGTATTTACATCTAAAGTGCCGCCATTTTGACATACACGACCTTTACAGTCTGAAAGAGTACAGAGTGTGACAATCATCGCCATTGTATCCGGTGTAAAACATAATTAATATTTAATTTTAGCAAGTGCTCGTTTGATTCTTTCCTTTAACATCTATTACAATTTATTGTTGTTAGTGTGTTACAAAATCGATTATTTAATGTTTTCTGTTACATCAACACATGAATTGTGAGTATGTCTCAAGAAATAAATGGGGCCTCCACGGCCAAGTGGTAAAAGCATAGAGCTATAAACCATGAAAGCTCTCACTCCTGGTCAGCGCAGGTTCGAGTCCCGCTGGAGCCTAAACTTATTTTCCTGAGAAAGTTCGCCAATTTACTTGCGGAAAGCCGGTGGTCTCAAATCGCGTACATTGTACATTCTCTCCCCTCCACTATTAAAAACTGGCCGCCACCATTTAACTGAAAAATTGTTGATTGTGGTGTTAAGCAATGACAACCCCCCCCCCCAAAAAAAAAAAAACAAAAACAAAAACAAAAACCAAAAAAAAAAAAAAAAAAAAAAACAACAACCAAGGAGTAAATTCACTGAAACTGATAATCTCAAGGAATCGTGATTCCAACAAGAAACTCAATTATCAAGAGGAGTAGGAAAGTAAACTCCGCCCCTTTTGTTTGCAACAGATAAATCTTATAAATCTGTGACCAAGAGTGATGTATGGAATATATATTTATATAATTAAACAGGACCACTTACCACATGTACCCTGAAAGCAAGATTTTGGACAAGCTTGACATCTCTTTCCCTTGGTATAAGGTGACGCTATATTGGATTGCCTGAAAGATAGAATGTTAAATATAATGTTACTATTAATAGAAAGAAAAATATCTTAAGATACATATTTAACTTCAAAGTAAAAATTATAATTAAATTTCAATTTTCTATTTTTTTTTCAGACTCTCGGGAAGGTAACATCGTCCTTCTGCAAGAAAACTGGCAAATTTTCTTACACGATCACCTTAGTCACCTTAGTCTTTTATCAAATTTACATTTTAAACATGCAGAAATGGCATAATTAATTTCTAAATTACTAAATTACTTAGTATATATATATATATATATATATTAGAACTTCGATGATTCGAACTTCAATGAGTCGAATTCCTCGATGTTTCGAACTATTCACAAAGTCCCGAATAATTTTGTTATCTAACGCTACTTATAAACATTTCATAATTCGAATTCTTATGAGTCGAATTTCTCGATGATTCGAACAAATCTTTAGGCCCATTTCTATAAAAAAAACTAAAATTCCTACATATAATTCGAAGTCAAAATTTGCATGTGTATGAAATCGCCCCATTATAATTTGTCTCCATCTCATTAACACTCAATGTTTTAATTCACGAACATTTAGTTACATTTAGCACTAATTATTAATCATAATGACCGTACATGTCTTAAATGGTTTCGAACCAGTCATATACACCGTATAGAACCTGTGAAAATAAAAACGTATGGTTCTTAGTTACCATCCATGAGTCGAAGTCCCGAACTTATTCAGGAGGTCCAACGAACTCCGACTCATCGAAGTTCTACTATATATATATATATATATATATATATATATATATAATATATATATATATATATATATATATATATATATATATATATTGCAAGTTTGTATTAATACACACACACACACACAAACACACACACACTGTATATATCATATAACCACAAACGCACTCGCGCTCGCACGCACACACACACTTTCAAAACTCACCCGGCGGCGTAATTACAAACGTAGTGACGGTTGTATTTTGTGTTGGAACAATATGCAAATCCGCATCCTAGCAAAAATGTTCCATTCTGAGCCATCTGAAAAAGTGAGAAATGACAGTAAGTAGAGTATAGCACTATATTCTTAAATCATGTCATGGATCAGTACCAGTGATATTTTGTAATGTGCCAAAATTACTTTGAAAAAAGACCTGTTCTGTGCCACATTCAAAACACTAATAATTCTCTTTTTTCATTTGAGGCGTTCAACATAGAAACTAACTCGAATAATAGCAGTGCCCTCTCGCGGTCAGGGTAGTAGTTGTGATCAAATTGAGCTAAATATAACGACTGGATTATTCGGGTTACCATAGCAACATTCACTAAGAGCAATCCCAGGACACCCCCTCAGGTTGTGAGTCAAATGATTCTTCACGTGATCAATGTTGTCGTTCATATAAGGAAACAGTATTAGGTGATAAACACACCGAAAAACATAAACCAAAATGAAACTAAAAGTATTGATATGGATTAGTTACTATTTTAAAAATACTAAATCAGATCGGGATCGGAGTACCTGTGTAAAATGACCAATTTTCTTCCAGCCGCCGAAGCCCAAGTATGAATCTGGTTCTATTCCATATTTCCACATCTTGTATTCATCCCACCAAGCTTGAACTGCTTGTTCGAATTTCGGGTATCCTCCGGCAACATTCTGTCCAACACTCATACCGAGTTCATCTGAAATAAAAACCATTATCGGGTCATAAGTAAAGGGAATGCAGGGAGTACATTGTACTTTGTATGGATTTTTAGTTCCTTTTCACACTCTCTACCACTAAATTCGGTTCGCGAACGGGCCTTCGGCCCGCTCGAGCCGCGCTAGCTTTAATCTGTCATAGTAGTCCAAGTCGAATTATAAGCATATGTAGTTGTATAGAGAGTGAAACAGATACCTAAGTAATTGTTAGGTATAGATGTTTGTTTGTTTGTTTATTGTTGTTCTATTGTTTAGATTGGTCCATTGTGGTCTGTAGAGTTGGAAGGGTTAAAGTTCAATTTTTAACTAACGACCACACGACCCCCCCCCCCCCCCCCCCCCCCCCCCAGATAGAGAGTCGAAATATACATTTGATTTGCTTAATTTCTTGATGTTTATTTATTGTTGTTTAACGTCCCACTCAAGAATCTTTCACTCATATGGAGACGTCACCAAATGCCGGCGAAGGGCTTCAAATTTTGGCCAATGCTCGGCACTTACGACCATTGAGCAGTGAGGGTTCTTTAACGTGCAACACCTACTGCGACACGAGACCTCGAGTTTTACGGTCTCATTGTTAGGTATAGAAAACAACATACAAATCAGGTGAACATTGAGCGAACACTAACCTCTGAAATTACAGAGGTGGGATCAGGTGTTATGGAGGAGTAAACATCCCTTATCAACAGTAGGATTTAAATAAAAGTATAATGCAGAAGTAACTATGGATATTCGAAAGTCTAGAATACGACAAATAAGACGTAACAACGGTCTCCAACGGGATGGGACCATGAGATAAAATTAGCCTGTGTCGAAAGACAAGTAACTGCATATATGCACACCCACGGGAATTCCTGCCGTTGAAAAGCAGTTGCATCAACCCATTGCTATGAAATTTTAAACATAAGGGAAAGTTAAAACGACACGGTGATTACCTAACAAATTCGGACAAACGTCACGTTCTGGACCCGAGTGTGAGACTCAAAACTGAAATATGTCTTTAATGTTTTGACAATAACTGAATGTATTTTTTTCAAAGTTATGGAAATTAGTAGAGCTTGAATTTGGTAACTAGGGACCTCCGTAGTCGAGCTTTCATAGAATTCCGCTTTAATCTATGAATACTCTAACCTCTAACCCACCATTAAAAGCTGGCGACCAGAATATAACTGATCAGTTGTTGTTGCATAAGACAAAATTAAAAATGATGATTTCGGTATCAAAGGAAATGTCAACAGCGCCTGAACGACGGCCGGTGACCTAGACTAAATAAACCATATCCGGTTTACCAGATAGCATAACCTCTGGTTATAATTCAACCACAGTCGAACTAATAATTTCATACTTTAAGCATAGCAAAATCATCGACCAGCTGTTGACAACGACCATTACTATACTATATATTACTATACAGTCAGTCCCTGTATATGAAATCGTTGTGTGCTGAGGAGGATCTAGGATTCTGACAAGTTTATAAAGGATAGTACATACCATCTAATTCGCGGTTAGGATCATGTCCGTCCCCACAGGTGTTTGCCCATTTCTGTGCAACTTTAGCTACTCTATCGTCCCATACCTGCAAATAAATATGGTATATTTATTTGTTTTGTCATTTGTCAACATAAGATTTTAAGTTAAAATCAGCTTCCGATGATGTTTTATTAGCTATGTTTACCAAAACAAATCATTTATTTTTTTTTCTACTTTTACTACTTGTACTTGATGTACAATAACAAATAAGAGGGATACACAGGCATACAAATCTTATATTCCTATATATTTTGTGACAATAGGGTCAGGTCCAGTGTGGTATTCATATACAAATAGTAAGGTTGCGTTAATCAGTTGCCAAACCAGGGTTTCTCAAGCAATTTTCACAAAATATATAGGAATTAAAGGATGATATTTTTGTGTCAAATTTGTTTTTTGTTATAGTATATCAGTATAAGAAGTAAAAAAGGGAAAACATTTTTTGAAAAAATACAGCTAATGCCAATTTCATATCAATATACACAAACCTAGTATCTGGTATTTCGGTACCAGCTGTTCATCTTATACTAAAGTAATATTTGGCACTGTTAACACCATTTAAATTCGAAAATTTCTAAAGCTAAGATAGTCATTTTTTTTTTTACAGTGGTTACTCTTAGACGGATTTCGGCTATACTTTTAGAGATATTTTTTGGTCTTGTATGATACCACTTTATCTTTAGAAAATACACATAATTTTCAAATTGGAGCTCAACTGATGAAGTCTCATTGACAGAAACGATATCGTCTTGAGCATTATAACTTTGGTATTATGTTTATAATATTCATATTCATTATCATAAAATTCTTAATTGCATTATAACGTAGAAAGATAAAATTTCTTACCAGCCTGACAAGATCAGCTGCAGGGGGCTCCACCGTTCCCCGGAGTCTGTTATGATGATCCAGAAGGGCTTTTTCCTGTTTCTTTGTTAAAAAGGATTTTTCCTTGACCAGACCAGGGCTATCTTTCATACATAAAGTATGACCCGCATTACGACGTTCTGCTGTGCATGTAGCCTAGAGTAGAACATTAGATACAGTGTATATCATATTAATCTGACACGTTTGGCGCATTGATTTATATTTCCTTGGCCTTCACATGTTAGCTAGACTGTAAACACACTGTAGATATCTCGTTTTTTCAAGCACATTTTGTATAATTAAACCACAGTATCCACATGCTAAACAAGAATCTATTAAAGTTCTTTGATTTATTATAGTTTTTATTTCAATGAGAAATGTACACCTATGATATGCTTATCTAATGATATCATACAATATATTTTGATCCATTTTCTGAAAAAATGGCACTGAGTTGTTCCCCCTGCTTCAACACGGCACCAAGTATATAGTGTTAAAACGAGGTCCTCACCCTGACATTCACCTTTTAAATAGTTGTGTTCATGAAACTGACAAACGACCGCAATTAACGACATTTTCTATAGACTTATGCCCATCGAGTAAAGTTTCGTAAACATGACATACGTCTACGTTATGAATCAAACACAATACTCACCGCTCACGAGGGGGCGTACGCGCAAGCCAATATAGACGCCGTAAAGGGTTCTTATATCGCCATATTATATAAGCAATATTCAAACACTTCTTAGACACATATACACACATGTACACACAAATTCATATGCGTACACACAAACGAGAGAGAGAGAGAGAGAGCGACTAATTTATTTTCTGACGCCTCTTCTATTTTAGAGTCATGAAGGATGAACACAATAAATGAAACCGAGGATACCAGAAAGAACTGCAGAAGTTCGAGGTGTTCCAAAAAAATCTACGTGTCATTAACAAGCTTTATATAATGTTTGTGTAAGTGAAAAGCTACTAATAAACCAGACAAAAACAATTCATGCATATGCAAACAAAATGAGTAAGATATGAATGATCTAATCATTGATTTAGTAGAAATTCTACTTTCTTTTTGAAGTTTCTGTTTCTTAAAATGATCCAGTATGCTACGCTTTTCTCAAAATATGTTCATGCCATATAGAAGAGATAGAGGGACACACACTCACACATACACACACACACACACACACAAGCGCGCGCGCGCACACACACACACATGCACACATACACACACACAGAGATGCACACATACACACATACACACACATACACACACACACACACACGCGCGCACACATATACACACAGAACCAAACACAAACACACCACAGGAATATATCTACATACATACCTCCTCCTTTTTCGGCTCGTTTGCGGTGACTTTTTCAACTGTCTGCGGAGGCGGTGTAGGTGGAGATGGTTTATCTGTTACAATAGGTTCGATAGGACTGGCTTCGGTTGCTGGTTGTGTTGGAGGTTCCGTCGGCATTGGATCTGTGGGTCCAAAACCCATAAAACTGTATGTGGTTGGTACTGGATTATTTTGTTGTTGAAATCCACTACTTTTTTGTATAACAATCTGAAAGCCTCGAGGCATTGTTCTTGTCAAAGAATTCCACATCGAGTTGAAATCTGTACAAAATGGTTAAAATAACTAGAATCTTATTTGAAATAAGTTTGTGTTAACGTTCATGATTTGGTAAATAAATAATTGTTTGTATTACAATATCTTTTTTTATTCATTTTGTTCAATAAGTTTTGAATTATTTACATCTGTGTAGGCTTTAAAAGTTTGTAGTCGGCAATATTGATGAGCCTTCTTCAATGAACCTTCTTTATTTTCGTCAGCTTAATCAATTTAGGCTTAGGAATTGATATAGACCAGCTATTTGGTATTTCTTCTATTGACTGTTAGTTTTCAATTACATTAATGCAATGTCACTTCGTTTTTTGAAAAGACAAGTCAAGTGACGTTTTCTGTGATAAATAAGTAGTAATATTTTATATTGCAGAATACAAAATTGTGTGGTTAAATTTTCTTCGGTAAAAGATAAAAAAATATTGTAGAGAAAAAGACCTTGATTCGAGAATTGTTGAGATCTTTGTTGAAATGAATATTTTCTCGTATATTAGTATATTAGACAAGCAAAATGAATATGTACTCACAAAACTCCAGGACCCAGTTGCACAACAGGTTGTTAAATTTAACGTGAAGTTAACCAATGTTAAACCAATGGGATAACTGTACGTTAAATATAACGATGTGTTGTGCAACTGGGTCCAGAATTAGAATTTTTAAGGGAGGGGTTAAAATTTCTTATTTTAAGAATAAATCATATTCATTGACATTAAATGTCATTAAAATGATAACAATCTGAGATATCTGACAAGCAGGCATGTGTCACATACCCCATCTACTGACAACAATGGACTTTCCTGAAAATGAATGACACAGACTTGTCCAAATGTGTCTTTAGGGGTGTATGAGTTAAATAGATATGTACACATGACACTATGTTGTTTTCCTTCCCATTCAAAAAGAAAACGGGGAAATTTATAACTTCGGGAGAGACAGCACAATTCAAACTACAAACACAATGGTCGATTGTAAATGGAATGCACGTTTTAATAATACTTCTTCTTGTGTTATTTGTAAATTTAGTCATGGTTTTAATTTCGTTGATAAATGGAAACACCGAAATAAACAAAATCAAATCCCAACGTGAACTTATGATTTTACAGTAGGTGTAAATACATGAATATTAGAATAAAAAATCCAAAGTTATAATTTTGCTAGAAAGGCTAAAGCAAATACTCAAGACGGTCGTTTCTGTTAATAAGAGTTTATCAGTTGAGTTCGAATTTAAAATACATGGAGAGTTCCAAACACAACAAGCCCAAAATGTAACCTAATGTAGAAATATAATTTGACTTTTAAGATTGCATACTATAATAGGTTTAATGGACAAGGTTAAACAACGAAGAATCATCTTACATACACTGATAATTTTTACATTAGGAGCCCCCTTCATTATATATTGTCAAAAGTAAGATTCCAAATTGAATTTTTTTTATTTTCGTTTCGCCGAAAATATTTTACATTCATAGTCACTGTCATTATGATTAGATGAAGTGTCATAGGACATGACTTATGCTATGGACTGCGGGTAATGCAGTTAGAATCCTTCCTCTTCCCACGCCTTGTGGTACCCGGAACCTTGGTATTAATCAAATTTAAAAGATCCATAAATTTTTATTCTTAATCCGAGGGCTTGGAGAATAAACAGTCACTAAGAGTTCAGAGATGTCTTAGACATGACTCTCTAATGACAATCGAGCCCAAACCCCCACCTCATCTTGCCAAATAAACGCATATATTTTCTGAGTCATAGGGATCACTTGTCTTTCATGGTAAGCCTCACTCTGAAGACCATCTCTTAATCATAATTTTTAGTTTCAAGATCCTTCCTTAGTCAAAAGGATGTTTTATTGTGAATTATGTATTATTAAAAGGGGCATTTGGTCAAAAGTATCTGACGGAGCATCTCGTTGCATATTTAACATCCATAAGTTGGCCAAAGCGCTAACGCGGCTAAGTATTAAATGTGGTTATCAATTACGTATCTGTCCACTATGACAATAATGGCGATCTGTTTAGTGTATTGTATTATTTTGGGACATCCAAATTTCCTTATAGAAACTAGACAACGACATGAATTTCTTGTAAAACAGATCTTTTTAGCTTTGTGGGACACGAAGCGGTAATATATAGTGTGATGAATAACACAAACGATATACTTTGGTTATTTTGCTCCTCGTTAGTTTCATATTTTTTAGCCATAAAATATTATCTCCTCCAGATAGCTTTGCCGTCTTCATATCTACAGAAAATTTTTCGTTGGCAAATTATTCCTAACATTTTTTTTCATTTGCCTTTATACTCTAATGAATCCTTGAAATCTTTTTTTTTTCTTTAATTTAATTTTTGCTATGCTAATTTTTGGCTAAAAGAGGAAAATTTTCAGTGAGGTAAATGACTAGGTTATATGGTACAACGGTGTTTTCTTTGTGAACATATTTTCTTGCTTATATCTACATGTGCGTAGGAATTTAATCATTTGTATGTAGTGGAACACACTTCTATTACACTGAAATTAATTTAAAATTATTTTGAATCCTTGGCCAAATTTATTTATAACCAATATAACTCGGTTATTTTGAAACTCTGCTTATTTGAAAAAAATATTCATCTGCCCTCTGTTTCAATATATCCGGGTTCGACTATATATATATATATATATATATATATATATATATATATATATATATAATATATATATATATATATATATATATATATATATATATATATATTGTATATTTGTTTATCTTTCTCAAAATGATAATTGTAATATAATATTCAGTTTTTGCTTACATGTTTTGGCAAAAACGGCGTTCTATAGAGACAAAACAAAATAATAAATTTTTGAATAATTTTGCATTAATAAATGTTCAAACATGGCAAACGCCATAAACATGATTTCATCGCAGTCATAAGAATTAGAGTAACATAAGCAATGGGAATATATGCTTTTTGAATTGCAAATGCAGCGTTGTTTTGAAACCTTTCAACCCTATGAACTATAATAGACTAACCTAAAACGAGACAAAGTGTCATAATATTTTAGAATTTTAGGGGGTGACAGTTTAATTCTAAACTGAATTTTTCCAGCTGTAGTTTATTCTCGATGGTTCCGTCTTAGTTCATATATAAATTATTAACTCATTCACCCTTGAAGATCTGAATGGTATGCTCTATCTATTGTTTAGAACAGTCCATTATGGTTCGTAGGGTTGATTTATCTACCACGTTATTTGTGGTCTTTTCTCTGTTATGCCAATCATGTGTGTGTCCGTCGTAATATATAAATGTATAAATAGTTCGTATGACAAATGAAAACACTCTTTGAATGAAAACCTAAAATTTGCATACGAAATGTGATATACTGTGACATCATTCAATCTTGAAAGAGGATTGCACAGCTTGTATACATTAAATATTATGTGTTTTTGACATGCTCTTGCAATTTTTGCAATACCTCGACCTTTGAGAATTGATAATGGAAATATCATAGGGTTAAAGTATATTTCCTTCACGAAACTACTTTTTAATTATGAAATCTTAACTGTAAAAGCTGTTAAAAGTAATTTTTTCATGCTATCAATATTAAGCGAACAGTTATGTAAAATTTCATTTACATTTGCAGATCATGTTAAAAAAAAACTAAATAGTGTATTCATTATCTCCCCGTAAGTGTGATATCATAAATGGTACAGATCATCAACGCGTGTGTCCTAAGATAGTACACAAAAATAAGTATTGTACAGATATGGACTATAGAAAATTCAGAAGTGGGATCAGGTGCCGAAAGAGAGCAGGTATTCTCTGGCGCCTGACGCCATTAGACTATCAGTACATTAAGCATTGAAAAGTAAGTGTAACCCTTGTTAACAATCGGTATAGATTATTCAACGGCTATATTCGTTCAAATGATTCAACATATCAGAAAATGGAGCATGGTAACTATGCATGTACATTATGTCGACGGCAAAATTTATATTGAGTTATTGACCTAGTTTATTTATATCGGTGGTCTGTGGACATTTTTGTTGAAACTCGTGCGTGTCGGGCAAATGCATCTATTGTGTCCTTTTTTCAAGTCCGAAACCTCGAGCTGTAAGCACATACAGTGACTGTTGGACAATGGACAACAATCGCGATGGTCTTACAATTCACTAGTAATCACTTCTAGATTGTTCTCGACCTGCCACGGCAAAGGCGGCTACAAAGACAGCAGCCAAAACATTACAGAACATGTACGGTCTCCAAATTCGCACGGCCACTTGTGATTGAGTTTTAAGAAGTATTTATTATTGTGGGACAACATGTATAATAGCAATGCATTCTACATGAAACGTGCTCAAACATTCAATAACTAGTGACTTTGAATGTATGTTTTAGATAGAGAATTATAATATGCTGCATACGCTACAGTGGAATTTATTAGCAATAGAGATTTATTTTTGAACTGCTGTTTCCTGGAATAATATTTGAATTTCATCTAGACGTGATCTTGTTTCCCTGTTTTCTGTATAGCTGTGAAAGTCATTGGGTGATAGATGTGTTTTCAATTCGTAAATGAATATTTTAAAATGCTGTAAAACCAGGCCTAGTAGAAATAATTTAAGATATCAAATATGATTACTGAAAATGAGTATCTTATAAAGGCCTATCTAGCATAGAATAAAAGTGAAAACCAAGAAGCATGGGGATTTTGTGTAAAAGTCAAAAGCAGTGGTTGTTAGCAAAAAAAATAAGCAAACTGTGAAATCCGAATAATATAATTAAATAATTAAAAGAGCAAGCGGACATTGCAATGTAATTTCTGTTCAGAAATATATGAAAAAATGCAGCGCAATTATAGTGTAAAATTCAAGGTTACAGAAAGGACAATTCCGGATATATATTTTGGCTGATATTGGTTTTTGATTTTACTTACCAGTTGTTCCTACAAAATTAGAAACGAGGTGTAATTGATAGCAATGCAATAAAGTGTTAACAGTAAATGAAGTTACCAGACGGTGAAAATATCACAAAAACTGAATTCAAAAGCAAATAGATATATAACAACACATACTTAAAAACATCAATTGTCAGAAATTTCACGAGAGACTGCACGAACATGACGAACATTGGACAAACAAGGCCGTGTAGGGTAAAATCTGAAGTGGGAACAGGTGTTATATGGAGAAGCGCGAATCCTCATCAACATAATGTAATTAATCAATCGGTATGACCATTTCTAGAGTAGGTAAAGCTCTGAGGAACTGAGTGTGCAATGAATTGTAACATGACTTATATGTATAAACGGAAATTATATATATATATATATATATATATATATATATATATATATATATATATATATATATATATATATATATATAAAACCTGCTATAGCGCGGTCACCTCTATATAAGGATCACCTGTCTATAAAGGCCGGTTTTGAAAAGTATATGATATAACTTAACTATATTAAACTGTTTATAAGGGTCACCTATAAAGACCAGTCCCTGGGGTGGCCCCTAATACTTTTACTGTGTTATATAACGGCACTTGACATACATTTATACCTCTAGAATAAACCTGGTTATAACGGCAAAGCATCAAAAATGAAAAAAAAAATGTTGCTATATGTTATTCAATTGTTAGAATGAAAATAACAATAAAAACAATTTTATTTGTTGTAGTCATTCTATTTGTTTCATGAAATCATATCGAATTGAGGGTTTGACATTTAATGGGGGTATAACAACAAATTATGTTCATGTATACTTATTTTGGCGCAAGCCTGAAAATTTGATGTAACAGCATATTTGATAGAACAGCAATTTTACTGGATCCCAACCTGGCCGTTATAGCAAAAGTTATATATACGATACGGATATAATTTTTGTCCAATCTGTCTGTGTTTTTTACACTTGTTATCTCAAAGTCGAAATATCGCTGATGTAAAAGCAAATTTATGGTCCGAAATATCACGATAGTGTGAAAAAGGTCGTTTTCGCAAAGTTGTCTTCAGCGGTTGAAACTATTGTCACAAATTACTTATTTACTCATAAAAATGCCGATTAACGCGTCAAGGTGAAAGAGGAATTAACAATCACCTTTATCCAATTGACATTATGTTTCCTCATTATATCTTAATCATGTCTGCTGAATGTTAGGTTGCGGTATCTATGAAATCTAGATTGATGTATTTATCACTACATATGAAACGCAACGAAACATAGCATTGTCTTGTGGTGACCAATCCACAATACATATTGTCGTATTAGCAATGAGTAGCTAAAATTATATTGTAAATATTTCTTTATTTTCGTAACGGTGTTTATAAGTATATTTCTAAGCCTTAAGTAAAATAAGAGATATCACATACCGCTTAAGTGGTGACTTAAGTATGTAAAAAAATCGATCTTGAAAGATTTTATTCGATAATTTTCAGTTATCTCGAATTCCGGATATCTCAAAGTAAAGTGACTATCCAGTCAACGAGTTTCGAAATAATAATAATATTTTATAAAATGCTCTAAAAAGTGGCAATGTTCACCAGGTTTTGCAATTGATTAACTATTAAAAACTTTTTCAATGCAAGTTGGGGAACTTTTGCTAAAAAAAAAGGCAAACATAAATTGTACATACAATGAAAACGAATATTCTGTAGGAAAGAAAATTAAAATCATTTAAACACTATTCTAGTACATCTTTGCATTGCTAATAAGAAATGAAATTAATGTATAATTACTGTCACGTCCCGTGTAATTTAGTAATGTTCATACCTTCAATCCATTGTTGTATCATGGAGTTTGAAGTGGCTACACAACAAGCCGCAATTATTGTTAGCACTATAAACTTCATTTTTGGACCACGTATGTCCTCTTTGGCACTGAAATGAACAGTCGATCTTTTCTCCTCTTTTTTTCAATTGCAGTTACAGGAGAGAGAAAAAAGCAGACGATGTTATAATAATTATCCTTTCCCTGCAAGGTGAAAATGAGACTTGTAATAGTAAATAACATATGAGACGTTGTGTCTTTATATATTAATTCTCTCCATAATGAGGTCATGCGCATCAGTGACGCCACGGTCCCAGAAAATCATTGGCTTAGGCGTTATTTATCACAAAACATATGATCGTGTTTTTATCGATTGATTACGCATCTATAGGTATTGTTTGTCATGAGGTCCCCATAACTGTGGCCTATGCACGTTGATTCGTACTTTTTTACGAAACAATTACTAATTTATTTTGCTTGCATGTTAAATGTGATATATGAGAGGGTCAGTGGTTTGACAACAGCCTATACGTTTCAATTTTTATAAAGAATCATATGGGATGACAGATTGGAAAAAAGGTAGAAAAAATAAGAAACCGATATGCAGACAAATGAATGGATAGACAGAGAGATTATTAGATTAATAGACAGCCAGAGAGATTGATAGATAGAGATAGATAGATAGATAGATAGATAGATAGATAGATAGATATATAGATAGATAGATAGATAGATAAGCAACCAATAGACATACATATAGATAGACAGACAGATAGATAGAAAGAAAGAAAAAAGATAGATAGATAGATAGATAGATGGACAGATACTAAAGGAGTGATGTTATCATAACAAAAAGTAATAACGACGTCATAGGACAATTCTATTTTATTATTTTTGAAACAAAATTTATTAGTTTGAAAATATATTGTTATTACAAATATGCTCACAGATTGTTATATGTTCGTTCAAAACTAATTAATCTGACTCTGTGACCGGTCAACAGTGGATGCTATCTCCTCCATGACACCTCTAGATTCCAGAGGTCCGAGTTTCTCCAATATTCACCAACTTTGTACATCCAGGACATCTGGAAGCTTTATTCTTTGGTATCAGTGTTTTTATATTTCTTAAGCTTATGTTATTGTATAGTTTGCGATAAGCTGATAATAATGGCATGAACGTTAACCAATATGAATTACTAAATATATAAATGTGTAATTCGACAGTGTTCTATGTAAATTGTGTTGCTTATATGACAAATTATTGAATTATCTCAAGTGATGTATCTCTTTATCATCCTGCACCATATTGTGGGATCAGTATTGACAACGATACAACGGAGGCCAATGTTTCAGTTAAAGGAAACGGTGTATGATAGAAAACAAAAATGCGAATGAAATCGTGATTCTTTTAGAATCTATAGCGTCACATTTTATCATGATAAAAAGGACCAAATGGTTAGAGCATCGCGCTTTATCTATGAAGTCTCCCAACCTTAGGCACCTAAGCTGATTTTGTGAGAGTTTGTCAGTCTACTTACGGAAGGCCGGTGGTCTCTACCCGGTTAAGTAGCAACCGGGTTCTCTCCTCCACCACTAAAAACTGTTCGCCACCGTATGACTAAAGAATTATTGAGTGTTGCGTTAAAAACATACACATCCAGAATCCATGATAATATTACAACGTTTGAAAATATGCTGTGAAATTGACAACAACACGCTACCGACATCAGACATTATAAAACAATTTCATTTTCCAAGAAAAAAATACGTCATAGAATATATGTTTTAAGAGTTTAGAACAGTTCAGAGACATATATCTGTTTTACCTCAGTACCGCTTTAAATTTCATGTTTTACCTTTGACATTTAGAATATGCTTAAATATATTGGCCTATGACACATTTTCACATGAGTATTTGTTTATTTGTCAGTGTTCGTGAGACATTCCGTTGTGACCGAATCTTTTATGCATTTTGAAAAGTGTGTTCTATTTGCTGTGCACACGACCTTTACTTACGGTAAAACGTGCTGAAGTTTATTTATTCTTTGACTTGATGAATGTCCGTCTCGAACTATTTCCATTTGTTTTATTTTCGTTTGTTACAAAGTTATTTCTGATAGTTTTATTGTTTTTACACGTGAATACACGATTTTATTTTCACTTGATTTTCAGAAGATGGCCAACGCCTTAATTATGAAATCTTTTAAGCACTTCGCTATAGTGAATCTTTGATATTTTTCATCTGGACAACGAATTTCGAACCAGTTTCTGAAAGCGGTCTAATTTTAAATTTTTAGATCTCAATTTTGGAATGGAATGAATATAAAGATTTAAGGAGACAAGTTCAAACATTACGCCATAGTGCAATGCGCTTTGTCTGTAACAGTTTTAAATGTTAGTTTTAAAAATCAAGGACAAACTTTCGAATTTAGTATCTTTTTCAAGGGTAGATACAAGTCGTATTTGACCTATCCTACAGGTAAACTATGTGTGTCAACATCATCAAAATGATAAACAAAATATTAACTTTCTGTTCCTGGAAAAAAAAATTTAACCTCCTCTAACTTACTATTTTTGAAATATTCGTATAATGTGAACGTAATTTCAGAAAAAGATGGGTTTTTTCTTTTTCATGTGTTATGAAAAATGTTATGAAGAAATTGAAAATTAAGATAAAAAGGAAATAATGTTTAGGTTATAAATTGAAATACCTTTTAGAAAGCAAACGGTCCTCACCCATTAAAACAATTGAAGATCAAAACCATTCCACAAAATAAATGTGTATATTTTAAAAATACCAATAATGACGAAGATTTCTTCCTCCCTTATCTCATCTGAAATTGACTGTGGACTCACGGCTGGTATGACCGGTCAACAGGGGATGCTTGCTCCTCCATTGCACCTGATCCCATCTCTGCATTTCGAGAAGTCCGTGTTTGTCCAACTTTCACCAGATTTGTATATTGTATGCTGGGCATCCTGAAGATTGTATGTGATTCTATATTATATGACAATCGAAATATTTATCATGAAACAGAAATGACCGTTATTCACAGGTGATCCATAGCGTACCAGGTTGTGAAATGATAACGAATAACTATGTCTATGTATAAGTAAAAATGAAGAAGTACAAAATTAATAATCGAAGCTCAAGTCCATTAGAACACGACGACCTAGATGTGCAATGGTCTCAACATGAAGAACAATTGCGAATCGCAAACGGGATAGGACCAGGTGTCCGGAAGGAGTCAGCATCCTCCACTGGCATGCCACACCCGTCGCAAATGTTCCATGGAAACCTTTTGAGTACGATGAACGGATCAAATAAGATGTTAAAGTGTTTAATGTTCAACTGTACAGCTTCATATTCAAGTTACTCATGATTTGTTTTGACAAAACATGATAAAAATAAAATAAATAAAATTTTATAATAATCAAAATTTGAAACTACCAGAAACACAAATTTATGCATTTTATAACACATTTTTTTCCCGTCAATTCCAAATTTCTCAATAATCTTTTATATATTTTGGAATTCTCTGTATAATTAATATTTTGCTGACTTGCACATTACTTAGAAATGAACACGAACAGAAAGTTTGTGTGGTACCTGAAACACACCCATGTTGATTTATTTTGTTTCAGTACATTCTTAGTTTCAAACAAATGAAGCGTACGGAATATTCAAGATCTTTCTATGTTACAAGTACGTGTAAAGTTACGATTACTAAATAAGGGCAATGATAATAACATAT
Source organism: Atrina japonica (assembly GCA_030159075.1). Taxonomy (NCBI): domain Eukaryota; kingdom Metazoa; phylum Mollusca; class Bivalvia; order Pterioida; family Pinnidae; genus Atrina; species Atrina japonica. The sequence goes on from BROG01000370.1 coordinate 655,235, forward strand.
TTACGTCACTGTAGATTTCATCTCCCACGCAACGGAAATGATGTACGCGCCATAAAAATGACATTTATTAGTTTTTGTCATCAGTGTTATGTTCAGATACTTCCCGTCAGTTTTACATGTATACAAAAATGCACCACATATTATGTAAATAGCTACCACATATTCACCTAAAAAGTAAAATACTGAAGAATAAATCGAAATTGGTCCAAATATGTCGTTAATGAAATATATATATATAATAGGTCCAGATGTAAAAGTTTTTAAAGATATTTTATAATCAGGAAAAAAGAAAGTATCTATATATAATTTAGGTGAAAATATGTCAAATGCCACTGATAAAAGTTTGGTCTGAAATAGGTATATTTTGAAGAAATAAGCAGATAAATTAAACTGTTTTTCTTTGATGAATATTTGCTGAATAACTGGGAAATGAATGGTAGAATTTGATTCATAGGAAGAGGTTATTGCTTTATGACATATATTTCTATATTTGCCCGCTATCGATCACAATTATTGCGCATTAATCAATCCGTTATTTTTGTTCACTTCCATATGATATACAAAAAATGTCCTGCGCTACTATTATTACCTAATATGGTCTATTTGTAGACAACATTTTGCGATAAGCGAACGCAAGATCTATCTGGAAATAATAGCTCATATCTTTTACCTTATTAGGCAAATTTACTGCGGTGAAGCAATGGTAGTCATGGTAATAATAATAATAATAATAATAATAATAATAATAATAATAATAATAATAATAATAATAATAATAATAATGGAAATATAATCATAATGATAACAACAATAATAATAATGATTAAATAATAATTATTATTATTATTATCATTATTAAAATGATAAATCATAATATATTAATAAAATAAAGATTTTTATTGCTTATTTTCTAGACTTATCAATTTGAAGGCACTATTTATTAATATACTTTATATATATATAGATTAACAAGAAAAATTAACACGTATATTTCTAAAGTAATGAATTTAAGCATTTGCGCTATCAATGAAAAATCAGTGGAAAAAAAAACAGCTATAAAACCTGTTAGAAAAGAGATAAAATCACTGTCCTCTTAAAAAGCAGGAGAGAGAGAGAGAGAGAGAGAGAGAGAGAGAGAGAGAGAGAGAGAGAGAGAGAGAGAGAGAGAGAGAGAGAGAGAGAGAGAGAGAGAGAGAGAGAGAGCGAGAGAGAGAGAGAGAGAGAGAGAGAGAGACTAGGTTTGTTTTGAATTAGTATCACCTATCGATAGCAGTTATTGTTATCGTATAAAACTTATGATATCAATTTTGATACTTTCTTTGAAGCAATGTATATGGTATTACACTGTCTAATTGTCATTTACATATTTCCATTTTTTTATTTATGTGACCAATATAAGAACGCATGCATGGTAAATACCTCATGAATCTAAACCATATAATATTACTTAGATATCATGAATAATTCAGATCTTGACTGTCTTTTATGCTAAATAAAACATCTTCACCGCAAAATAAAATAAGTTCCGCAAAGCTCGGTTTAACACATTGAACCTGCAGATGAAATAGACATTAATCAGTTTCGTCCAAAAAATGACAGGAAAAATGAAAATTATTGATTGATCGATTAATTTTAGGAAATGTGTGCGGTTCGCTGATATGAAATTGCATATATTTTATGTCGGTATCTTTTATCTTTATCTGAGGACAAAGATTTGGGCAACATTCCTTAAAAATTATATTTTATTATTATTATTACTATTATTATTATTATTATTATTATTATTATTATTATTATTATTATTATAATGATTGCTCTTAAAGTAAGAAGTCTACGTTTTCAAAGATTATATATGATACAGGCAAAACATAAAGGATATCACCATCATCATCATCATCATCATCATCATAAAAATCAAGCACAACGATGAAATTTACGCCCAAATGGGTTAAAAAGGAAGTCCTTGATAGTGATAGGTAACGGGTACTAAGGGCTGGTTGATGCATAGTTTTAATCGACGTTGTCTCTAACCACTGGTCAGCGCATGCTCGAACCACGCTGGAACTTCAGCTGATTTTGAGAGGAATTTTGCTAATTTATTTGCGGAAGGATGATGGTTACATTGTAACCAGGTTCTCTCCTCCATCATTAAAATTTGTCGCCAATATAATTTTCCAGGATAAGTACAGAGGAACCTGTCTGTCCAGACCACCTAAATGGTTAATTAGCGAGGTGATCTTTAGAGTGAGGGTCTAGACTCATTTAGTACTAATTTCGAAATTCTCAGGAGACTGTATAGCTATGAACTTAAATGCGAAGTGGTCTCCTAAGCGAGGTGGTCTCTTAAAGGAGGGGGTCTTTAGGCGTGGTTCCACTGTATTTGTAGACGTGTGTGCGGTCTTCAGTACTCCCAGCATTTTGTCATCTGTGATTGGTGTTTATTTGTGCGTTATCATGGTATGTCACACTCATTCGTACACACATGCACTCGCGTTGAAACTTTACTTTTGATCTTAAACAGACGATTTATTTTGTTGATTGATTGAAAATATTTGACATGATTCTTATGAGAGTACATCAAACATAATATGTTTTCAATCAGGTAATTCATATAACAATGGGTCGTGATGTGTCACTGTATATAAACATAAAAATGACATACGCATGCGTGTCATTTAGTTTTTCACTGATATTGACTTATCCTTAAATAATAAAACAAATGATTTAAAATTCAATGGACTCAGAGAAAAAAAATACCATCTATTAATTTACCTGGTAATAAATAATAAGCACTTGATATTAAAATCAGATTTCGCAGTCTGGTTCTTGAACACATGCTTCCGGTGACAGAGGTTGCAATATTAACAACATGCTGATCGTATATGCCCGAAGGTAATAAGTAAACATGCGCACAACGCGCCTTATAACACAGTTCGTAGGAATCTGATTATCGTAGATCAAATGTCAAAATATTCCGGAATACCGTCGCAGGCAGAATATTATACAAAGGGTTAAACATCCTGTCACAGCAGTGTATCGTCTGCAGACAATATATTACGACATTGGCGTTTCTCTGCATGATATCTGCAGATAGGCAAATTATTAGGATAGGACAATCAATTGAATCATTGAATAAAATATTGTAGTGTGCTGTTGTTTGTAACCATCCGTAGAAAAATTGATGTGTTTTATGGAAAACTTTTCCCTGAGGAAAACCGTGGAGGAGAATCGGAATGAGAAATTTTTAAATTCTGCACACAAAATATTTGCATTAATATATATATATATATATTAGAACTTCGCTATTCAGACCACCTGACAGACTCAAAGTGGTCGTATTAGTGAGGTGGTCCAATATATATCAAGACACAGAATATTTACTGTCTTAAAGGTGATGCTTACTCCTCCATAGCACCTGATCCCACTTCTTGGTTTCCAGAGGTCCGTGTTTGTCCATTTTTACCGGATTTGTATCTATGTCCTGGACATTCTATTGATTTATACTTTGGTATCTGAGATTTTTTATATTGGCCTTAAAAGCGACGTAGTCTTTAGGCGAGGTTCAATACGTATATATAATTTCCGAAAGAGAAAGTGGTGTATTATATGGCTAAAATTTAAGCCTAATTGTATTGCCACATGGTAAAAAGATGTTCTGTCCTAGCTTTTGATGATATTAAGTAGGAGAGAGGCTTATGTAAAAGTAAGGACGTACCAGTGCATATTCGAAATTCCAAGTTCATTAGGATGCAACACATTGGGTACAATAACTATATCGACATCAAGAAAATTGCGAATCCCAAACTCGATGTGACCAGGTATTAATCAGTTCGTACTGACAGTCCACCAGTAGTGGCATCGACCCAGTGGTTGTAAATATTATAAATCTAATACTAAACTTATAGTTGGCACTGTTAACACCATTTAAATTCGAAAATTTTCTAAAGCTAAGACAGTCATTTTTTTTCAGTGGTTACTCTTAGACGGATTTCGGCTATACTTTTAGAGATATTATTTGGCCTTGTATGATACCACTTTATCTTTAGAAAATACACATACTTTTCAAATTGGAGCTCAACTGATGAAGTCTAATTGACAGAAACGATATCGTCTTGAGCATTATAACTTTTGTACTATGTTTATAATATTTATTACCACTAGGTCGTTATAATATTTACATAAAAAGGCAAAGCATATACTCAAGACGATCGTTTTTGTCAATCAAACATTATCAGTTGAGCTCGACTTTAAATTAGATATATAATTCCCAAAGAGAACGTGGTATCAAATAAGACCAAATACTCAATCTAGATGTGTTGCCAAACCTGTCTAAGACCTCACATAGAGACCTCTGCACTAATCAGTCTATTTTTAGTCGGTCAGTTAAGTTTTTTTGATAGCGAGGTTTCACTATATATATATATATATATATATATATATATATATATATATATATATATATATATCTATCTATCTATCTATCTATCTATCTATATATATATATATATATATATATATATATATATATATATATATATATATATATATATATATATATCACGTTATACGTATATACTGAAATTGTGAAACGAACTTCACCAATTTTAAATAAAATTCATTAAAGTTACTTTAGTTTTTATTGAAAATAAATGAAAAGTCCAGTGGACTCTACTTTTTCATTAACTGAAGTGTTGAAAAATTTAAAATCCAAAATTGTTAAACTCCTCAAAATGAGTTAAACTATGTTTTCCTCCGATAAACATAGTTTTTCTCAGTAATCCACATTTACTGGTGAAAAACTAGGTGTAACTGAGAAAACCTAGATTTAACTACGCCACAATCACATTAATGAGTATTTATGTGATTCTGGTGCTATTAAACCTATTTTTTCTAAGGTAAACCTAATTTTTCTCTAGAAAAACTAGGATTAACTCCTTAATGTGATTTTGGTGTGCCATATACATGCATATGATAACATTCTATTTCTAAATTTATGAATCAACTTAAACATGTACATGCCTAAACGAGTGGTTTGGAATTCCAAATTCCAAGCTGATATTAATTAGTATTAATTGATAGATGTTGATGTCACTTGCACTGTCACTCACATTACCATATATAATTGAGTACGGTGTCCCAGTTTATGTTATTCATATATATATATATAAGAAATTGTATATTCTATAATATAAAAAGCTAAAAATCCATAAACAAAAGACGATCGTTTCTGTTAATACAACTTCATCAGTTAGGTATAGTTCCGAAACAGAAATTGACACAAGGCCATTAAATAACCTAATAACTTTAAATGAACTTTAATTCCCGTACATTATTATTGGTAAAAACAAAATAAACGGAAATCGAAAAGAATATGATTGATATCGATCAATAAAACTGATCAATTTCAAAAACAAATTATTTGATATATTACATTCATTACATTCATTTTCACCTTAATGCATTCTTCAATAGGTCAACATGTACGTGTTTATAATAAAGTAAAATTGAAGAAGAAACAATCAATAATCAAAACTCAAGTCCATTATAACACGACGTATTAGATGTGCAAATGGTCTCAACATGAAGAACAATTACGAATACCAAACGGGATAAGACCAGGTGATCGGAAGGAGTCAGCGTCTTCTGCTGGCATGCCACACCATTGTGTGGCTAACGTATCGTTAAAGGGGCTTTAGCTGTACTACCAAAAATATCATTTAGATTTTTTCTACTTTATATTTTTGTACGTTATGTACTATACACAGCTATACAAATCATACATTCCTATTCATTTACTTAGTGAAAATCAGGTCACGTACAGTGTGGTATACATGATGGACGTCTATAATAATAATTTAGGATCAAGTGACATGTAAATAATATATATATATATATATATATATATATATATATATAGATATATATAGATATATATATATATATATATATATATATATATATATATATATATATATATATATATATATATACAGTCAACGCCACTTATAACGAAGATGAGGGGATATATTTATACCTCGTGATACCCGGATGTTGTTACTCGCATCCATATGATTTATTGTAAGTAATTCACGAGTATGAGATATGTCCTCGCTATGCCGGGTATAGCAAGGACGTATCTCATACTCGTGAATTTCTTACCGCTATATCCGGTATTCCGAGACACCGAACTCAACTATATACAGTATTTGTGAGTGACAATGAAATGACAATAAATAACATCTATCAGTCAATACTAATTTATTTCAACTTATAATTTTTAATTTCAAAACCACTCGCTTTGTATAGCTACAACTACGGATAAATTGAATTATTTTGAGAAGACTGACATTTTTAATTAGTGTGATTTCAAATACTTCAACACTTCAGAAAATGTTTATGCCTGTGTCTATATCTTTTTGTTTGATGTATTTGGATTTTTTTTAAAACAAAGCTAGTATTCCTTTAATGATAATATTAAGAAAAAACATCGTATAATCGGTTCCCACGGGGTGCCAGATGTCCATGAATGAAAACAACTCTAAAAATAAGGATTAAAATGTGCCCTTTCACATAATGTAGTGTTTAAGGTTCACACTTGAATTCGTGTAAACTCGTGGTTTCGACGGTTACTTCATGTGTTGGACATAACTAGAGTAGAACCTCGTTATTAAGACCACCTAGGCTATGTCACATGAAGTGGTCTATTAATTGAAATTATGGACTTAATAAATATCTGTAAAGAAATGTCCAAATGTCATAGAAATTGAATATGATATGGACTCCTTTACAAGTAATTGTTTAGGTGATGTTAATCACCTGATTAATCGGTCCACCTTTAGTCCGTCTGTTAGGTGGTCTTAATAGCGAGATCGAATTGTACACAATGGAAACGCACTATTCATACCATATGACTCAAATTGGCCCGATTTCTGAGATAGTGTCTTAAAAACGGTCTGAACGTCTTTATTTGTAGGAAAGAGCTTCGTAGAATAAAAAAACCTTATTTTTTTTTACCGTTTGTATCGTTGTTCTAATATAATTACTGACGAAACTGAAAAAAAAAAAATAGAATACTGTATTTCATGAGACTAAATGCCCATGATATATATCATGTAATGTTTTTTGTTTTCCAAATTTTCGCACACAATACGACAATATTACGCAAAATGAATTATGAGCACGCACCAACAAATCGGCAATCAATATTTATCATTCAAGCTTTAATGTCGAATATTTACAAATTTTATGAAACATACCTTGAGAAATAAAACTTTTTTGATTGATTTACATGAAAAAAGAATATGTAATAATGTTATGACAGACATGACGCATAAATAACGTTCACGTCAAACTGTTAACATGTAATTATAACAGGTGTGTCAATATCACACAGGTGAGAGTTACTAAGCATGCAATTAAAAATACATACATCATAAAGTGCTTAAAATCAGAATAAACTACTGATTCAAACTTACAAACTGAAAATTTTTCACAATGTGCAGATAGAAAAACATATATATATATAGTATAATACAGGGAAGTTTCCGCCCCCGTTTTATTTTCGCCCCTTTCGCCCTCATCGTCATCGAATTAAAAACTGGGCGAATTCAAAATGGTAAATTCAATATTATATATTTTATATATCGCCCCTATACCCTATATATATATATATATATATATATATATATATATATATATATATATATATATATATCATCATCATCATCATCATCATCAACTCGTACTTACACTTTATAATCACCATAAAAATATATTGTTCATAACTGTCTACGACTGTTTCAGGTATCGTGGAATTTTATATACCAGAATGGATGCATTTGAAATCTAAATTCAGTCGATAGCGCGCTTGACTCATGATCGTGAGGTCGTGAGTTCGAGTCCAGCCGGCGGCAGGTTGGTTTCCTGTCTGTCGGATGAGACAGTAAAAACCGAGGTCCCGTGTCGCAGTAGGTGTCGGCACGTTAAAGAACCCTCACTGCTCAATGGCCGTTAGTGCCGAGCATAGGCCAAAATTTAATGCCTTTCACCAGCATTTGGTGACGTCTCCATATGAGTGAAATATTCTTGAGTGGGACGTTAAGCAACAATAAACAAACAAACAAACAAAGAAACATAAATTCAAATAAAAAAAAAGAAAATTGAAAAGAGAAGTCGGAGAATGGAGAAGATTGGACTATGGACTCACTGCCGGTGTGACCGGTCGACAAGGGATGCTAACTCCTCCATTTCACCTGGTCCCACCTCTCGGTTTCCAGAGGTCCGTGTTTGTCCAATTTTACCACATTTGTATCTTTAGGCTAAAGATTTATACATGTGTACTTTGGTATCTGATTTTTTTTTATATAACGTAATACATCAGAAAATGTAAGTTAATGCTCTATAAATATATATACATATATGTTGTTATTTTTTGTGTTTGCTTTTTTGTTGTTGTTTTGTTTTTTTTTGTTGATGTCGTTGTTGTTTTTGTTATAGGGATTATGTATCTGATTTATGTAAGGACTGAACAAAAATAATTTAGGAATTTCTGTGCACGGACGGATGCACGATACATCTTTTTATCAACTTATAATTCGGCGCTATGTTTTCAATACATAAAAATGAAATTAAAGAACGCCTGTCAATTTATTTCAAGCTTCATTTAAATGGCAAGACTTGAAATAAAACAGAATATATATTTATATACTATTTTTATATACTACGGTTTTTGTAAAGCTACTTTATGATGTCATATATTTCTATTTCTGTATATGAGACAATCAAATCTATTGTAATATCGGAGCAAACGTCAGTCATTCACATAGTAATTTCCTACACAGACGGAAACACACACACACACACTCTCTCTCTCTCTCTCTCTCTCACAGAGACGCACGCACGCACAGAGTTAGTGTTTCTTGTTTTTATCTATTTATACTAATGTCCGTATCTTTTGGTTTTTCTTTTGTAATTACCACTACTCTCCTCATATATTGAATAATTTCAATTATTTAAAAAAGTGAACATAAGTAGCATTTAAAATAATTACAGCACAATGGAGGAAGAAATTAAATTTTTTGCAGAATAAAAATGGGCGCTGCACAAATCTGACTAATTCAAAGCTAGTGCATTGACATATATCATTATATACAGAATGATGACTTTACTTCGTGAACTTATCTTCGGGATATTTTTTTGTTTAAAAACGATCTCATAACAAGACAACAACAATTAAAACGACAACAAAATGCAATATTTGTCATGTTGAATATCCTTGATCCAATAAACAATAGAGCAACAAGCTTCAAACGTATATTTGTATTAAGTACAACGAGACATATGTTTTACAGGAATCAGTATTTTGTGGTAAGTGTATATCAAATATTGAGGAAATCACATAGACAATTTTTTTTATGAATTATTTTGATGAGATATTTTGCTGACACATGCATTATTTTATAATTGTGTGAGATGCGTACATAAAATAGCAAGATGATGGCTCACAATTATCAATATATCAACGCAACATTTCAATATAACGTCATATATATCAGCCCCTGATGAGTCATCTGCCCCAATTGTGACGAGGATTTATTCTTTCATTCATTCTTTGATGTAAATTTCACTCGCGGCGAGATGCTTATTCATCTAGGGCACATGATACTACCTCTGGATTTCCAAAGATCCATATTTGTCCAATGTTCTCCAGATTTGTATATTTCTCTCCTGGGCATATCCTGAAGGAAAATATTTTGGTATTAATATTATAAACATAATACAAAAGTTATAATGCTCAAGACGGTATCGTTTCTGTCAATTAGACTTCATCAGTTGAACTCCATATTAAAAGTTATGTGTATTTTCTAATGAGAAAGTGGTATTATACAAGGCCAAACAATATCTCTAAAAGTATAGCCGAAATCCGTCTAAGAGTAACCACTGTAAAAAATTACTATCTTAGCTTTAGAAATTTTTTTGAATTTAAACGGTGTTATCAGTGCCAAATAATACTTTAGTATAAGATGAACAGCTGGTACCGAAATACCAGGTACTAGGTTTATGTATACCCTCGGGGACTCAAACGGTCCACCAGCAGTGGCAACGACCTAGTGGTTATAAATATATATAAACATAATACCACAATTATAATGCTCAAGACGATATCGTTTCTGTCAATTAGACTTCATCAGTTGAGCTCCAATTTGGTATCTGATTTTTACAATCTCGACCCATGGGTGTCCGGAAGTGCAGTGGTTAGTGCACCCCCAACTCACCAACGAGACACGGGTTGGGCTGGGCGGTATGAGATGATATGGCAGTCGCCAATTCGAACACGTGGGATCTCTCTTTATACTCCGGTTTCCTCCTTAAGCGAGCACCCCTAACGTAAACACCAGAGTCAACGAAATACATTGATGAGTTGATTTTGGTTATTTGTTAATCGTTGCAGAATAAATAAACTTTAAACTTATGATTTCAGGTAGAATTTCACATGACAACTATATGTTTTTAAAGAAATAGAACACTGCCTGCCAGTCGCACTAAATGTATTGACTAAAACCGAGAATGACATTGATCAAAGTCGCGTGAAGATAAGATATGAACGGAAGACAATACGGTGAAAGGATCCACAAAGACTAAAACGCAGACATAAACAGACCAACATTAAACATTACCGGTTAGCTGATATTGAACATTTGCACTTTTTACACCCCACCCCCCCAAAAAAAAAACAACAACAACAACAATATTAATAAGGGGTCATCCGATTACAGCTGAGGCTACAGCTTTGTATACAGCTTCACTAGCAACAGAGCAAAGCGAGCTACAGCTTTGATACAGCTTCATTGAGCAACAGAGCAAAGCAGAAGCTATGACCCTCAGCGAAGTCCGAAAAAAACAATCTTGATAAGAACTACTTTGACTTGGTTGAAAGTGAGCTGTGACCTTGACCTTTTGATCGGTGAAAACTTTCCACAAATAGTCTTCAGCTTGTCTACAAATTTCCCAGCAACATGTATACAAAAAGTTCTATAGCTAATGAGCATTTTGAACATTTGAGCTGTTAGACTTTGACCTTTCATCGGATGACCTTGAAATTTCAAACATGTGTACTTCAGCAGCCTACAAATCATCAACCTAACCTATATATAAAAGTTCTAAAAAATTTTGAAAATTTTTCAATTTGAGCTTTGACCTTGACAATCAGATGACCTTGAAACTTCACACATGTGTTTTTCAGCTCATTCCCTACAAATCTTCAACAGTAATATATATATAAAAATATATTTTTTGAGCTATTTTGAGTTGAAATTTTCAAAAGCTGTGACCTTGCCCTTTCAATAACCTTGAAAACACAAAATTCTTCTGCTCATTGCCTATAAATCACCAACACTAACATATATACAAAAGTTCTATACAATTTTGAATTGAATTTTTCAATTTGAGCTGTGAACCTAGATCGGATGACCTTGAAATTTCACGCATATTTTATTCGCCTCATTGTCTACAAATCTTCAACACTAACATATATATAAAAGTTCTATAGTTTTTGAGCTATTTTGAGGAGAAATTTTCAATTTGAGCTGTGACCTTGATTTCATCGGATGACCTTGAAATTACAACGTTGTTCTTCACTATTCTCTACAAATCTGCAACAGTAACATATATATAAAAGTTCTATAGTTTTTGAGCTATTTTGAGTTGAAATAATTTGAACTGTGACCTTGACCTTCATCGGATGACTTGAAATTTCATCTTCACTCATTCGCACAAAACACTAACATATATATAAAAGTTCTATAGTTTTTGAGCTATTTTGAGTGAATTTTTCAATTAGAGCTGTGACCTTGACCTTTCATCGTGACCTCAAAACACATATTTTTTTTCAGCTCACCCTACAAATCTGCAACAGTAACATATATATAAAAGTGTTTTTGAGCCAATTTGAGCTGTGACCTTGACCTTTGAAACGACCTTGAAACTTTACATCAAAATTCCTCATCGATTATCGTACAGTAACAGGTATATAAAAGTATGTTTTCGAGCTGAGTTTCAATTGAAATTTTTAGAGAAATTTCAAACTCACCTGTGACCTGGTATCGAAGACTTCTTGAACATTTATCAGCCTAGCATTCTACAAATCATGTATATGTTTATACTAAAATCAGATAGTTCGAGAGTATTGAGACAAATTTTAAAGGTCAACGCACGTTGACCTTGAAACTTTTTGAGCTCCTGCAACTGAACTAAACAACTTTAAATATCTACTAAAGATTGTATTTTCTGAATATTTTGACTTTTCTCTCTTTTTAGCTGAAAAAATATCTCTTGGGACGAGCTTTTTTCAGGGGACACTTCAAATTTGAAACCCAAAACCACTTCATCTTTGCTCTACCAGAAAATTCCTGATTTTCTACTTCAGTAGTTGATTGAGAAAAGTGTACAAAATGGGACATGAAAAAAGTGATAAAGGGCGATCTCGGTGATATTGAAAAAATTTCAAAAACCTATCTGTAGAATTTCCTGTTCACAAACGCTGAAAATTTGAGCAAAATCGGCTGAGCTTTTTGCTCTAGAACTGACACAAAATCTACTAGGAAAAAAAGAATAAAAATAATAATAATAATAATAATGTAATAATTTGCAATATAGGGTCATCCGACCTGAAGTGGATGACCCTGAAAAATAAAAACAAAATTTAAGAAACAAAACAATTTTTAATAGGAGGTCTTACTGGAATCTCCTACAATTGGTACATAGTAGACATATTCATAATAACTCCGTTCTTACTTTATCTCACCTGCGCACAAACACTTCCGATCATCAGGAAGTTTCGTGCTCAAAACATTTCATACCCGAGACAAATAGTGCCCAGTGAAAGACTAAATGTTCCCTGCATACGATTTGTATTTCAATGAGTATGATTGTGTTTGGTACGAAGCTTCTTGATAGCATTCAGAACTGTTTGTGCGAGGTGAGACAAATAGCAACGCAGTTGTCGTTGAAAGGTCCGTGAACGTATTAAAATCTACTAAATTATTGAAATACCTAACGTTCTCTTGGGACATTCTTTATTACAAAATATTCCATCACATTCCTGTATTTACTTTGATGTTTTAATGGTTAAGTCGGTGTAAAATATGTATAGATTAATAAATTACTTTGCACATATATGTCAAAATATTTGTAATGTTTTGTATAGAAATCTGAAGTGACTGATTTACACAATTTTCTTTATTCGTATCGAATATTTGTAACTTAAATTTCCGGAACCAGATCATCCGGGAAACCTTTGAGTGAATGTTACACGTTTTTCGGATGATACTGAAAGGAGCATTGGCTGTGTTTACCAAAAAAGTTATTTTGATTTTTTCTACTTCCAGTACTTGTACTTGATGTACAGTAACAAATAAGAGATATACACAGGCATAAAAAATCTTATATTCCTATATATATTGTGAAAATAAGGTCAGGTCCAGTGTGGTATTCATATACAAGTAGGAAAGGTGAGTTAATCAAGTGCCAAACCTGGCTTTCTCGAGCATTTTTCACAAAATATATAAGGATTTAAGATTTTTATACCTGTGTATTTTTATGCCTGTGTATTTTTTTTATTATATATCAATGGAAGTAGGGAAAAAAGGAAAAAACAAATTTTGGAAAAAAGCACAGCTACCGATGTTGCAGGTAAACGAAACTCACTGCATTGATGTCAGTGCATAGCACAGGTGAAAATGTGTGATATTTCACTTAATGATGGTGAAAATTATTGGTTGAATGTAAAACAACAATAAAAGATATTTGTATCACAAAAGCAATAACGCCAAGACAAAAAATCACATACAATACTAAAATAACATTTCAATGAATAATTTTGTATGACTTATAAAGTTTTACCGTGTGACAAATAATGAAGATAATTAAATGATGCCAAAATGATCGAGGACATAATATAACATAAACAGGTCTAACTTTATAAAGTGACACATCCGGGTTCTGTCAGAAACCAAAACAATACGGTCTATTTTCCAAAAACAGGGGTGTGCAGGTATATATGACGTCATATTATACTTGTAGCTCTAATATTTTTGTTGTCGAAAAGACGTCTGTCGCCCCTCTTATGATTATTTTTAGACTCGTGTTTGTAAACATGTGCTCATTTAACTTGGTAGACGTATAGGTCTAATATTATTGTGTCAGCAAGTAGCCTGTCACCCCTCTTATGATTTAGATCTAGACCTATTGTGTTTGTTAAAATGTACAGGTCTACCAAGGTTAATTGGCACATGGTTACACAACGAGTCTAAATCAAGCCAAAACAGGCGTGACAAGCTACTTGTCACAGATGTATTAGAGATTCTGTAATGCATGGAGTCCGTGCAAGGCGATATGTTTTACCTGTACAACCTATTTTTGGAATGTAGACCGCATTAATTTGGATTTTTGACTGAACACGGATGTGCCACTTTACCTCGGTAGATCTGTACCGACTCATCTTTGTAGACCTATAGAATATTATTCAAGCTACTAAATTTTACAAACACTGCCATAATTGCACAGGTAGCTTGTTACCTTCGAAGTACTCAGATATCTGATCCTTTACTTAACATCAATTTCAATTGGCATTCCGTACACTTTTTATTTGTTTGTCTTTCAATGTGCGGGCATGTGTTTTTTGTACTTTTTTAACCTTTATACATACATATATAGTATTTTGATATAATCATAAAAATACTTAATTCATGGCTTATTAAAATTACTGTTGACCTGATCTGACTGTAATTGAATCTTTCCGAAAATAGAATGGAAATGTGTTTTCAGATGACAATAAATGTTGGGCACGAATTATCATAAGAGCACCTTTAACCCAGAGTACTATTAATGTCTAATCTTTGTCAATTAAGCGCATGATATACCGGGTTATAAAAAATGGCAATGATACTATATTAACTCATCGACCCCTGTAATCATATTTGAACTCATCTATTTCAAAGAATGGTAAAGTCCACTTTTATAATTCAGGGGTGTAGGATTTAGAATCCAAATTTTACAGTAATTTTACATGCAATATTAGCTTGTTCTTTCCTGAATTATGACATTATACAATACTATTTACCGATTTTGGCGAGTCTAAATTTGACCACAGGGGTTGATGGGTAAATAAAGATATATTTCTTTGATATAAATTTTTACTCATACATAATACATATATATGTCAAAATTTTTACCCATGCAAATCTATATCATGAATTCTGTCTATATATAAATAGTTTTTTTTTATATATATAGAAACGCTTTTAGGAATATTTATTTCGGAAGTTACGTCATACTAAATGTGATTTTACAGCCATTTTTGACTAATAGTATGTCGATCACATATCAGATTCAATTTAGTTAGACTGCTCTAATTAATTATTTTGTTAATTAGAGTTTTTAGCAGCATACATAAAATATTTATAGATCTGAATTGATAATTGGCAAGAACTTAATGAGTCCAGCGACACAGGGACAAAAGTCTTTAGTCTTGGTGTAAAACGTAACTAAAATAAAAAAAAAACTCAGATACCAAAGTATGATTTTTTAGAATGTCTGGGAAACAGGTACAAATCTGGTAAAAAAAATGGACAAACACTGACTCTGGAAATCAAAAGATGGGATCAGTTGCCATGGAGAACTCTATAGCCTTAATTGGACTCGCCAATTCAAAGAACGGTAAATCCACTGTCAGATTTCAGAATTGTATGATTCAAAATCAAACTTTTATGACTTAACTTGTAATATTGACTTGTTCACTCCCAAATTATGACATTAGACTGCACTATGTATTGATTTGGGCGAGTCTAAATGTGACCACAGGGGTTGATGAGTTACCTATCTGAATCTATAAAAACTTTTCCATTACTCCTGGTTTGGCTCCATTTATACAATTTTGTACTCTCACACACACACAAAAAATAATAATGATAAAAAACGAAAGTGAAGATGCTACACAATTCTCAAAATGTTAAATTCGTTTTAAATTACTTGTTGCTTTATTTGATATTCAATACTATTTCTAACAGGAAATGAAATATATGAAATAAATTCTAAAATTCTTTTCTTTATGTTTAATTACTTGTGGCTTTATTTGTTACTTAATACTATTTCTCCTTACATGAAATATATCCAGTAAATTCAAGAATTATTTTCTTTCATAACCAACATAGGTTAACAGCAAAACCGCTTTATTGCTCATTTTCGGTACTGCACCCCAAATTAAAAAAACATTCTGAATTAAAAATAGAGAAGTTTTAGCCAATTGAAGGAAATTCCGTTTTTACAAATCACGACCATTTTGGCTGGTGGATGTGAAACATTTAGCGTTTGGGGACCGCGCAGGTTAAATCTTGTTCAAAATAACCAGATGACATGTTTTATGTTAACGAAACCAACAGACGCTGACGATTAATACGACGACGACGACGGATTGGTGGGAAATTGATGGCAATACTAGTAGCTCACAGGGATATTTGGGCCAGTGGAGCTAAAATGGAACAATATAATTATCGCACTATAAATAAAAAGAGTCTCAACTGTGGTCAAAGGTTCAAGCTCCGTTTACGTACGAAATTTGTTTCTTTCGGGAAACATTGTAAACTTGTTCACCATCAAAAAACTGGATGTAATCGCATAACTGAAATATTGTTGAATGTGCTGTTACAAATGACACACAATCGAAGCCTCGTGTCCCGATCAGATTTGCTTCGACGTCCCCAAATACATCAACTGCAAGAAAGACAAGATAAATGGCAATGAGAAATATGTTTCCAATGACAACCCACAATGTCACGTGATCACATATTTGAAACAAAGTTAATGGATTCACCTAAGATACCACAACAATTACTTTGCTACAGTAACAATTGGTTTGGTTTTGTGATATATTATTTCAGGCCACGTCACTGTCAAATACCGAACAAAAGGTCAAGAGGTCAAACTTAAACTAAATATTCTGTGACCTACTTCTCGCATGAAATATAAAAATCACAGATACCAAATAAATTAACCCTTTCACCCCTGAGTAACTGAATGGTATGTTCTTTCTATTGCTTATTATTGCTCTATTATGGCCTGTAGGATTGACAGGGTTAATCGTCAGCATGATCAGGAGACAATATATAAATCTGGGGATCATAGGTCAAACATAGACCTGTAAGGATCCAGAGGTGTGATCAAGTGTCAAGAAGGAGTAAGCATTCCCTGTTGACAGGGTCACATTCAAATGGAATAAGTGAGGGACTGTGGTGAATCGGAGTCGGTATTGTTCTCCTTCATAAGTTCATTCTTTTTTTTTTATATAAAAATGAGATTTCTTAGGGTATTTTAGCAAATTGTAGAAATCAATCAATGTTAGAGATACCAACATATCATCCAAAATAGATAACCAAATAAATAAATGAATCAATCAGTACACACATAATTAAATGCTTAATTAAATCAATGCATAAATAAAGAAATATTATAAACATAAGTGAATATTGGATCCATAAACACAACATTAAATCTCTAAGAAAAAAAAAATATGAAAGGAAATGAAAAGTTCATATGAAAATGAAAATAAAGAAAGAGAGAGTGATATTATTAAATAAGAGAGATAAAATACTAATAATAAAAATAATAGATAGGACAAAACGTCTAAGCAACGACAACTTAACAGATAGTAGTGGTAGTATTAAATCTATACAAGGTATTTGTAAATGAAAGAACAAACGAAATACAATTGTATTCCTGGAATTAATATCTAATGTAAATATAAACCATCTAAGGATTGTTTATGCTTGGTTTTTGACCTTTATTATATGTGAAATTTTAAATATATTATGAAGGTCAACACATGGACAACAGAATTATAATTTTGTTTTGTATATATTTTAATCTTTTATTAGTATGACTGTGCATTGCGTGACTAATCACTTAAACATTGTACATGTATATATTCCTTTTTTAAGGTATGATATGTAAATGTCCCTCAAATTTTGTATTTGTTTGTAAAATTCCTTTTTTATTGAACAAAAAATAGTTAAATTCTTAAGCGTTTATTGTCCGATTAACATAAGATGGTAAAGAGAGGGGGGAGTAACCTTTTGATTATCACACGGATGATTATACTCACTTTTCGGTTATGACAAGCTGCAGGGGAAAACGTTTTATTCCTCACTGAATACTTTCTTATATGTGGTGACAAGTAGGACCGATTAATCTAGTCAGTGTTTGTTTAATGTTATGCTTTATTATCTAAAATTCAAACTCGTCCAGGTCAAGAAAGGGTTCACAAGACTCCACCCTGTAAGCATATTGGTTTTACAATACATCCATAGATATACCTATATTATCTTTGTAACTACACTTAAGCTACAAAGTCTGTTTGATACCAACGTTTTAACAACACAGGCCAAGAACTGTCTTGTGACCTAAGTCTGATATTTTGCAGAGGACTGAAGGGATAATAAATTACATCAAATTTTTAAATAAAAATGAAGCCCATGAATTGATTTCCCTTTTATAAAAATATGAATATATTGGTTTTATATATAATTATTTATTGTATAGATATAAAAATGTATTGTATAAATATAAAAATATTGTATATATATAATAATTTATTGTCACACCTTCCTTTATGACAAACGCGACGGTTTCAATTTCCATATCATGAACTTTTTCACGCGTTTCTAAGTAGTAATGTTCTATCTTCTCCTGCCTATGGCGTTTTCATTTCACAACTTATACGTTATGCCAGGGCATGCTCTTCTTATGAATGTTTTATTCTGAGAGCGAAACAACTCGCCAATAAATGCTTACACAAGGTTACGTTGTTGAACGTTATTGAACGCTTGAAATCGTCATTTAAGAAGTTTTAATGTCGATACGGGGATCTTGTTAAACATTATGAAGTCCCCTTTTCAATAATATTAGATAATATTCTGGAGCACGGCCACAGACAGTGACTCCTTTCGCCAATCGTTCTTTTCACCGAACTTGACCTCTTCACCAAACTTGACCCTTTCACCGAATTTGACCCGTTCATCGTATTAGAAAGGTTTCCATGGAACATTTTTGACGGGTGTGACATGCCAACAGAGGATGGTGACTCCTTCCGGACACCTGGTCCTATCCCGTTTGGGATTCGCAATTGTTCTTCATATTGAGACCATTTGCACAGCTAATTCGTTCTAATGGAGCTTCGATTATTAATTGATACGTCTTAATGAAGTTCACTCCTCCGTGTTTGGCAAAAGTATTCACCATATTTTTCTTCTGCCTCATGGACAATCGGACAGTAAACATTTTGGAATCTATATGCTATGCTATTTATATGTTCTAATTATTTCTTGACAGTAAAGCACAGTTCACACGATCAAAGTTTTCTTGTACAAGTTTTCTTGGTCAAATGTTTTGACGCAAACTTTGATCATGTGAACGGTCAAAGAAAACTTTTCTCCATTTAAGAACTTTGACGGACTTTGGAATAGAAAATCATCCTATTTTTCTCCAAACTTTGATGGACTTCATTCAGCCAATCAAAGTAGAGATATTCGATAAGACGTAATCAATGTTTACTTGTTACAAGCACATGGTTCCCGCATTTTCTTGTACAAATCGCTCAAAAAACTCTGATAGACTTGTGAACGGGGCTTTAGAATGGAACTTGAAAGTAAATACGTCTAGATAGTTATTTCTGACTGTGGCTTATTGCTTTACATTTCAGGTCTCAAACAATTATAATTATATTTTTTAGTATGTGACGCATAATTTGAAATCACCTCATTTGACATTTAAAGTGTTATTGAAATTGATATAACGATACTGGCCATAAAGCTATCAGGCCTGATCGAATGAAATGGAATAATGGGCTGAGATCATATTTGTTAAAATATGACATTAGGACATAGATAAAAACGAGTCGCAAACCTAAAGGGGAATTTTTTACCAAAAAACTTTTTTTTCGATTTTCTATACTTTTACTAACTGCACGTGATGTACAATAACAAACAGGAGATATACACGGGCATAAAAATCTTATATTCCTATATATTTTCTAAAATAAACAGGTATCCATATACAAAAGTAAAGTTAATCATTGCAATTAAGTGCAAACCTCTTCTCAAGCAAATTTCTGCAAAATATATAGAGATTTAAATGCCTGTGTATATCTCTTTTTTTTGTTATTGTATATCAACGTATGTAGCAAAACAGGAAGATAATGCCTCTTTTCCAAAGTCAAAGTCCATTAGATTACGACAAATTGAATATAATCACGGTCTCCACATTAAAAAAAACAATTGCGAATCCCAAAGGTGATGGCGCCATTTTAGCAGATATAAGGTTTATAATCTGATAACGACTTCGATTAACGTTGACTGAATTTTTTTTTGTTTAAGATGGGTATAAAGCTATAAACATCTGGCAGTTGATCTACAAATTAAAAAAATTAAATAAACTTTAAATAAATGTCTTGAAAATGGGGTATATATCAATGATACATGTGGAATGTTTAACGGGGCATATTGTGTTTTTTTTTTTTAAAAAAAAAGAAAAATCCTTTTTCACTAATAAGATCGATATACACTAATAAATGATATACACAGAAATAAAAATATTATATTCCTATATATTTTGTGAAAATTGCTTTAGAAACACAGTTTGGCAATCATTCACCTGCAATTGATTAATTTAATCTTACCATATGTATATGCATACCAAACTGGACCTGACCTTGTTTTCACAAAATATTTAGGAACATAAAATTTTTTATGCCCATGTATAGCTCTTATTTGTTATTGTACGTCAAGTACAAGTAGTTGAAATAAACAAAATCGAAATATTTGTTTTTTGGTAAACACAAAGCTATATAAAATAAGGAATCACCATGTACTTTCAATGTAATAAATAAATTTTACATATAGATTGATTAACTTAATTTGATCTCATTACTTTCATTGTTATTTGTATTTCATCTTTATTTCAAATTTATGATAAAAAGGTCAAAGCAATCTTTGTGTTTCTATACTTTCGTATAATAAGAACATTTCATTGCAAAAAATTAATAAACTGGTATAAATGGAAGCTGGCCGAACTATATTACATTCATTTGATAACAATATCAAGAAATTAGGGAACCGGCCTGGCTCAGTCGGTAGCGTGCTCGACTCTTGATCGTGAGGTCGTGAGTTCGAGTCCAGCCGGCGGCAGGTGGTTTCCTGTCCTTCGGATGAACAGTAAAAAAATTAGGTCCCGTGTCGCAGTAGTGTTGGCCTGGCTCAATGGCCGTAAGGGGCAGCATAGGTCAAAATTTGAAGCCTTTCACCGCCATTTGGTGACGTCTTCATATGAGGAAAAATTTCTTTAGGGGGGGTGAAACAACAATAAATAAACATCAAGGGGGGGGGGCTCCGTGGTCGAGTGGTTAGAAAATTGACTTTAATCCTCCCAACCCTACAGACCACAATGGACCAATCTAAACAATAGAAAAGAGCATACTCTCTAGAAACGCAAGCGCAAGTTCGAGCCCCGTTGGAACCTAAGCTGATTTTTGTGAGAAAGGTTAACACTTAACTTCCGGAAGGTCAGTTGTCTCTTCTTGTGTATATGGTAAAATAATTCTCTCATCAGCCATTAAAACTGGCCGCCACCATTTAACTGAAAAATTGTTGAGTATAGCGTATAACACCTGATCAAAGACAACCAGAGATATGAGATGCATAACATAAACACAAGCTTTATATGCACCGAACATTCGCTTTTGACCGCCTATATTTTTTATTCAGGTATTTTGGTTCTCAGGTTGTGGCAGCAATAACTACCACCATCTTATGCCTGCAGCCCGCGCGCGGGAGTGTGGATTTTACGCCACACACACACACACACACACACACAATGATTGTGTGTGTCTGTAAATGGGTGACTGTTACAATATCCCCCTGGTGATACTATGTTTACCTCCCCTGGTACTAAGTTTATTTCAAAAACTAAATCTATATCGTAAAGTCGATATTAAATATAATTGACCACACTCAAGATAAAGTAACAAGGAAGCAGGAGTTATCTTTCTTTGATTTATATGTACATGTATGAACATTTTGCATCCTTTTACAATAACATATATCGTATGGTGTTGTGCAGGGAGTGCCCTTTAAAGATGTTCTATTATAGATTTTGCTTAAACCTTCTTTGGTTATAACCATGATAAGTTTAACATCACTACCCTGAGACAAAATATATAAAACGCATGAAAAATAAATAAGTTGCGTAGCCGGTTCCATCTTACGCCACACCAGTAAGGGGGTGGGGGTGGGGATGCCTCCTCCAATATTTTTACTAGATGCCAAATGGTGTTAGTAAGACTGCATTTTTCTGACTTTTTAATGTGAAACGTCAGAAATTTGTAAAAATCTGCCGTTTTTTGTTTTAATTTTCTTACTTCAATTATTTTTCTTTAATCTCCGCTATGTGCTCACCATGGAGCTACGCCATAGGACTTTCACATATTATATATGACACCCAGAAAAAATCCTTGCGTCCTAATCGGCATGGACATTTCTAAAGAATGAATATGAATGAATTATGCAAGATCAACGATAATTACAATTCCCTGATATTATATACCAGTCCTATAACAGCTCGTATCTTCCCGGACTCGGGACCTCAAATTGAAGTCTAAATCGAAAGGCCGAATGACTTTTCAATTCCCATGTCGAGCGCTTAACGATAAGTCACCCATTTTATTATAAGTATAAAATCACAGATCATCAGGACCCAGTTCTTCATCATTTGATCAAATTTAAGCAACGGTTAAAAATAACCTAGGCTAAATATAGCAACCAAGGGTTATAAAATCTAGGATAAAATCTTGATAACAGTGCCAATCTTCGATCAGTTTGAAATAATAACCCTTAATTGGATAAAATATGTAACTGAGCCTCAAAGTTTGGCTAATTTTCCCATATTGGTTTAACTATAGTTGAATTTAACCAATTATTGAGCAACAGAATTTAACCAAATTAACCGTTTATAATATTTAACCGATGGTTAAAATTTAACCAGTAGATGAACAACAGGGTCCATTATGTCCACGATACAATATACAAATCTGGTGAATATTGGACAAACACGGACCTCTTGGAATCTAGAGGTGAGATCAGGTACAAGAGAGGTGGAAGCATCCCCTGTTGACGGGTCCACAAACCAAATTCAAATGAAATATGTTAGGAATAAATCCTCTTCACAACCGACACAGACGACTCACCAACCGATAGAGACGACTCAATAACCGGTATAGACGACTCTATAACTGGTACAGAAGACTCAACAATCGGTACAGACGACTCAATAACTGGTACAGACGACTCGATAACTGGTACTGACGACTCAACAATCGGTAAAGACGACTCATTAAGCGATACAGACGGCTCAACAACCGACCTAGATGACCCAATAATCGTGAGGACGACTCAATAACCGGTACAGACGACTCAAAAACCGATAGCGACGACTCAATAACTGGTACAAAGGACTAAACAGCCGATACAGACGACAAAACAACCAGTACAGACGACTAAACAACCGATTCAGATGACTGAATAACCGATACAAAAGACTCAACAACCGATACAAACGACTCAACAATCGGTACAGACGACTCAACAACCGATAAGGACGATTCAATAACCGCACCAGTCGACTCAACAACGATATAGACGACTGAACAACCGCTACAGATGACTCAACAACCGATACGGACGACTCAAAAACCAGTACAGATGACTCAATAACTAGTACGGATAACTCAACAGCCGGTATAGACGACTCAACAACTGGAAAAGACGACTCAATAACTAATACAAACGACTCAACAACATGTAAAGACAACTCAATAGCTGATATAGACGACTCAACAAATAATCAACAACCGATACACACTACTCAACAACTGCTACAAACGACTCAACAACCACTAAAGACGACACAACAATCGGTACAGATGACACAACAATCGGTACAGACGACTCAACAATCGACACAGACGACTCAACAGCCGATACTGACAACTCAATAACCGATACAGACGACTCTATTACTCGTACAGACGACTCAATAACTGGTACAGACGACTCAATAACTGGTACAGGCGACCTAACAACCGTTTCATATGACTCAACAACCGGTACAGAGGACACAACAACAGTTACAGACGACTCAACAACAAATTTTTCGAATAAACGTTTTCAACCAAGATAGTAAATATGATCGCATAACAAAACTCTTGCACATCATACATATTCGGTTTAATGAATTTCATAATAATACAGCTTGAATATCGTATGTGTTCCGTTTTATTCCGTTACTTTTTCGCAGTGATAGCAGGTGCTCAGGCTATGAGCTTCTGGACAACAAAGGC
Source organism: Atrina japonica (assembly GCA_030159075.1). Lineage (NCBI taxonomy): Eukaryota > Metazoa > Mollusca > Bivalvia > Pterioida > Pinnidae > Atrina > Atrina japonica. Next base: position 679,674 of record BROG01000370.1, read on the forward strand.
AGGTGTAAAAGATGTTGTCTCGGACGTGTTGTCTAGGACACGAGGTTACTAACTGATGATGAATTCCTGTACTTACTGGTCTATCTCTGCAAAATAAATAATTAAATAGATAGATAGATAGATAGATGGATGGAAATATAGATAGATAGATAAATAGATGGATGGATGGATAGAAAGATAGATAAATAGATGGATGATGGATGGATGGATGATGGATGGATAGAAAGATAGATAGATAGATAGATAAATAAATAAATAAAAAAAGTCTCCAAAAACTGGTCAAATTTTGTTATACATGTACATTTGTCATAAACGGCTTTGTTGTCGTTTAAATTACTCGAACACACACATGCTAACTGTACAATGTTTGCTAAAAATAGTTAGACTTTTGAAACTAGATATAAGCGTTAACAGTGGGGACCAGATACCGTAATCCAGTTTGGAAACATATTGAGTAATTGACAAAACATACTTGGAAAACTCATATCTGGGATCAGGTGTCATGGAGGGTGAATCTTTCCTGCACGACAATTCGTCGTTGGTATTGAAATCAAGTCGAGGTTTGACCTCTGGGTCGAGCAACATAAAACTTAGAATATTCTGAACTTGGCCTGCTCTCCAATCAGATTTCAGGATTAGCTAAAGTTGCGTATTTTTTTTTAATTAAATCATAAGTTTCTGATAAAGGGTCCTAGTCTTCATCAGTATAGATAATTAACCTACCATTATTGATGATGTTTTATATTGTAAAAACAAACTTACGAATCACAAAAAAACAACCAGTCACATCCGGAAGTCCCAACATATCCATATCTTAATTTCACTGGTTTGTCATCTTTACAAGGTTGTGGGTCCGAACCAATTAATATTTGACGTCTGGCAGTCTGTGGACTGTCTGATGAATCTATAAACAGAAGTAATAAGACTTCCCATGAATCATTTTATAAATATCATTGGCGTTACACAGACAAATAATATGGAGAATGGATTAAGTAAACTAACAAATAGAATTAGGTACTCTAGAAGAGCAATCGTCTACAGTCGACCATTCACGTCCGCCAACATTTCTGCTGCTATGTCGAATTTGAGATATTACTTAAAATTGTGCCTAGTGTCGTTTGATTTCCATTAAATGTGGATTTCCAGAGGTACCTGTTTGCCCCAATATTCACCAGCTGGATTTCCAGGAGGCCCAAAACAACACATATTCATCCACCTTCGCGTATGTAGCGGATGGATTCAACGGACTTAGCTATACCGCTAAAACATCAAGTGCAGTCTGATGATACGTTTTTGTGTGGTTTTGTATTTATTATATGTCCCTTATTTAGCTATATGTATACACAAATTTAAAATTCATTCCGCTTTTAACGACGCCATAAAATATTTTGGATGACATGAATGCTATTTAGAAAAGTAGCTCCAGCAAAATTTCCGCATCCAACTATGTGCAATACGACATTACGTATTGTACGGGCGTATTGGACTCTGTAATGTAACTGTATGATTACACATGCATGTAATGAATACTGAACATTTATCTGTATAATTTGTATTCAAGATTTTGTATATTGATTTTAGATAAGTCATCTTTTTCTGTCATTTTTGAAAGCTACATTTATTGATGATTTTTTTCTCTTGACAATTATGTACTCTTTTGTACACACACTGATTGCTTACTACAAGGACATAATTATAATCATACAGTTACAGTGCATAATTTAATACGCCGTGCGGTACGAAACGCCGTATTGCACTGCAGTTGGATACATAAATCCTACCTGATCTACTTTTCTAAATCGAATGCCATTCATTCTAGACATTCGATGGCGTCGTTTAAAATAAATGAATCTTAAATTTAAATAAATAAATAAATAAATAAGTGACATGAAATAAATAAAAAAGCACACACACAAATGTGTCTAACTGTATTATCAGACGCACTTGATCGTTGAAGCGGAAGGATTCAACGAGAGCCTTTTCTGGCCTTAATAATTAAATACGGAAACTTACGGTATGGTAGAATGTCTGCTGGTGATATTTGCTGCAGCCGGTAAAGTGGAAAGTTCATCTTTTCGACAAAGGTTCTCATTTCCTGGCCCAAGAAGGTCATGTCAGTGATGAGTCCAGTTACAGTGTAATTCAAATGAATTGTTGTCACTTCGTTGTCAGAGATGCTATCAATTCCATTATTCTACAATGATATATGTTTGTACTGTATTACTTTCCTTGTCGCCCGACAGATAGGAGGGAAATGTTTAACTTCAGCATAACATTCGAGTAATCCCCCTTGTTGGATGTACAACAAAAAAAAAAAAAAAAAAAAAAAAAAGATTATGTCTCTATTGACGTGAAAAACGATGAAGGTCAAGCGTATGAACAAATACAATGAATTGAAAACGAGCTCAGTTCGTTGAATTGGTGGAAAGTTAAGCTTCTGTTTTAAATTAAAAATCTCAAGGCTGTCCGATTTCGCAAAGACAATATCAACACCTTTCTCGCTAGTTTGGTTATAAAGTAAAATATTAAATTTGTCCACAAAACCGTTTACTCGGCTGTTATCGTGCAACAAATCATTGTGGTCTTAAAGACAGATTGAGTGTGTCACGCCTCTATATTCGGGAAAAATTATTTGTTTTGAATTTTGATATTATTTCTACACGGTCAACTTATCATTCCGGTAGAAATTTGAAAAAAAAATTCTTGTTGCTATACACGCCATTAGCGCGCAGTGCATTATTGGAAGGAACACTGAACAATGTATAAATGAGTAGATTAGAGAGTATTTCACGTGTGAACTATGTAGAGTTCGCAGCTCTAGTTAGCCAACACACCTTGGCTGAACAATGTGTAGACTGGGTTAGAAATTATTTCAAATGTGTAGTCTTTAGAGTTCGTAGCGCAGGTTACTGAGTCAACACGCTATAGCTAAAAGCTCGCAGCGTTTGACATTATTTAAAAAAATCAAATATTGCGCATGATGACCTTACCCACATATGTGTAATGCTTTCCATCAGCTTCCCAGCATTAGGATATGCCTTGGTATTTATTCCGGTTAGAAAACACTGTCTCTTTGATGGCATACAAAATATTTCTATTTTCTACAACAATGAAAAAAACAACGAGAATAAATACAAAACAAAACAAAACATGACCTATTTGCAATGTTCATTATATTACTTAAAAAATCATATCCAACGCTTATTTTAAAAGTAATGAAAGAAGTTGCAAACACAAATAACAACAAAAACAAAAAAAAAAAACTAATTTTACGTGATTACGTTTACACGTTCCCCTAAAACAGATAAAAACACTTATCTCGTGTTCAGAATTACGATAGAGAGAGAGAGAGAGAGAGAGAGAGAGAGAGAGAGAGAGTATATCGCTATTCGTTTAAATTATTTTAATTTTCGGCAATCCTGGTGAATCCTAGTTCAGTTCATAGAAAAGAGAGATAACTTACTTTATTGAAGTCCTGCATTTTGTACGTCTCTTGTATATCATTGTGAGCGGGCGTGTGGAAGTACACATGGTTTTTATACAGATCCGTTTCTATGTGCTGTGAGAATCTGGCAGCATCTTCCCGTATATGAATATTAAACTTCTGTTAATGGATAGAATATTATTTCATTATTTGTATTTGTAGTATTCAGTTTCTCTACAGATGTCAAAGACGGTAGGTCGTTTGTGCGCGGACATGTCTGCGCACAGGGCCGTAGCTGCTGATTGACACTGAAATCACGTACCTACAATTATTTTTAATATATTGAAAAACATGATAATTATACAGACAATGCAATGTATTGTTTACATCAAATTTTATTTTTTTTTCTTCCAGAAAAGATTAAAACCGTTTTTCCGTCTGGAGTCGTCGTCCCCTGATCCCTCTACCACGGCCGGTGTACCCTGGACCAACTGGGGGGCTTGAGCGGCCCCCAGATCCTTTGCCGCAATAAGTACCTTTAATTACCGTCAGTTCTAAATAGGTCTCTCGCGTATTTATTTTCTATATATAGGCACAAGGACGACTGCACGTGATCAAGTGCAAACACAAGATTTATATGTATAAATAATTTCCAAAAATATACTCATATTTTAACCCCTTTAACCAAAAGCATTTATCGATTTTGCTTTAACCCGTCCATCCCTAATTATTTAGATGGTATGCTCTTTTCTATTGTTCAGATAAGTCTATTATGACCTGTAAGGGTTTAAAGGGTTAAGTCTTAACTATGTAACTTTGTCATCAGAATACATTCATTTTTCATACGTTAAAGTTTGAGTACACTTTGATGATGTATTTGTAAATGTGATGTTCTAATCTTGTTTTTACTTCAGTAAACACTGCTATAATTAACATTTAAATTGTGAATACATTTTGGGACAAACAAGGCAATGCCAGGCAGACAAGCAGGTAGGTGGATAAACATAAGAATTCGAAAAAATGATAATAAAGATACTTGAAGAAAACAAAAACAATTATGTTGCAAACAGACACACCCACCCACCATTACGATCTTCGATTTCGGGTTTAATCAAAGAAAGCAAACGATGAAGCCCTTTGTTCTCCTTACCGTAGTGTCCGGTGAAATGTCGGCCACTGTCAGTCCAAGTAAAGGCACAAAGTAAAGCAAACTTCGCCACATCATTCCTTGTCTTTTACAAGCTGTTTGAAAAAAAAAACATTGAGAAAGAAATAAATGCTTTTTAATCAATTTCAATTTTATTTAAAATAATAAAGTAAATCCATTGTATAATAGGTCGAAATCTGATGCCTGGTGAGGTACTGTAATGATAATATTCTATGAGAGATAAGTTTGTCCCAAATACCGATATAACGTTTTCCGTGACCAATTATTAAAGAGGAAGTAACTCTTGCTCATCAAAATTGTCAATTGCTTGTCAAAACACTTATTTCTGAGTGAATCAAAATGACAAAGATAAAACACGCACTTGTTTGATTTCCGTACAAAAATCATTCACAAATATTATATCAAGATCAAATAATGTTTTTCGTCTAAGAAAATCATTTTTACACTATCTTGATGAAATTTACTTTTCTCACGGAAGTTCTCGACATATCCACGGAATTTTGCGACTTTAATTTACTCATTTACTTAACTAAAGGATACTTTAAGAAAGCAAAACAAAACAAAAAAATACCTTTGACTTTAGTCTGTACGTACTGGTGTAAGGTGTATGATTTAAATGCTAATCTTAGTATATACCGTTCTTTTATAGCAGATTGTGGTTCCAATGTCAGGTATTCTTGAGATTATGTCATATGTGTATTTTCGCATGTTTACCAACGTGTTATCAAATGTCATTGATATAATTTGAATGAAACTCTCTCTCTCTCTCTCTTACATATATATAAAATTACTAACGACACGAATATATATATATATATATATATATATATATATATATATATATATATATATATATATATATATATATATATATATATATATATACTCAACCGCATAAGAAACGCGAAAATAGTTCAACATTGCTAAAATTTTGTACTGTAGATATCAACAAGGGTAAACTAATAGTAATAATTCCATTAAGATTGATGCCTTATTAATTAAAAATAAAAATAAATCATCAGCCAGTGTCATATGGCTGAAGGCGATGTTGATTGTTGTTGTACAAACGTTAACGTGTTTGCCTCTGACACAGTGTCAATATTGACCGACGGTACGGTCTTCTGTGGCTTATTTCCTCACTGTGCAGACGACATCGGTTGGTGTTACAACTAATTCTGAGATTGTAAGTTTCAGGGAACCTCCTTGATGTGTACGAGGCTAAACGAAATCTATTGCGTAAGTGCTTCAGAGTGATGTATCGGTCCGGAAGTGCTGACCTAAGTCGTATTCCAAGTAAAAGAGAGAGCTGTAGATTTGTGCACCATGATGATTGGCTGTCAACGTTCTTGCACGGACTCGACGTGGACCAGCGACCGAGTTAGCATTACGCGTGAGTGATTACATGTGTAATACACAGAAGTCTGTTAAGTTATTACACTACTTAAGATTCCAAGTTTGAAATCACGTATTTATGAAAAAACCAAAATTTGAAAATAGTTACTCAGTTTAACTCAATGAAATGACAAGTTACCTGTTCAATACCGTTTGCTGAATCGTCTGTACCAATTGTGACGAGGATTTATTCATCACTTATTTCATTTGAAATTTCATTATACATATTTCATAATTTGCTGTTAATTATTAAAGATTTTTAACACAAGTCTCACAACTAGTTCCATTTCATGTATGTATATAGGCCTACATACGCGGATCACTAGGGGAATCAATTTCCGATATGTAAGTATAACGGAAATACATCTTAACATAGAGTGAATAGGAGAACATATAAATATTAATGAATAAATACACGGAGTACGGTACTCAAATGTATTTGAATATTTTTGAAGTTTTCTTTATTATTTACAGTTGTATTTCATCTATATATATATATATATATATAATATATATATATATAAATATATAAATATATGGGGGGGGCTTATATATCTGTCAAGTTTCAGCGCTAATTTTGTGTTTAACAAGAACATCGTGAAAAAATTTGAATGCGCTTGAGTACTGCGTAAATCTGGTGAACTCGAGCTCAAACGTATAAAAATCGTTAACGAGGAACAGACGCTTTGGATTGTCTACACAAGTTTTAAGTTTGGTTCTCAAATATTATAAACATAATACCAAAGTTATAATGCTCAAGACGATACCGTTTCTGTCAATTAGACTTCATCAGTTGAGCTCCAATTTGAAAAGTATGTGTTTTTTCTAAAGATAAAGTGGTGGATACAGGGCCAAATAATATACCTAAAAGTATAGCCGAAATCCGTCTAAGAGTAACCACTGTAAAAAAAAGTTATTTATCTTAGCTTTAGAAAATTTTCGAATATAAATGGTGTCAACAGTGCCAAATATTCCTTTAATTCAATAAGATGAACAACTGGTACCGAAAAACCAGGTACTCAAGTTTATGTATACCCTCAAATTCGCCTTAATAATCAATCACCATCATCATCATGATCATTATGAAACACAGTTCCACTCTTAATTCAATTTAAATCAGACTTAGCTGTGCTCCCCCCCCCCCCCAACAAAAAATGTTTTCCATTTTACTACTTATATTGATATGAAATAACAAAAAAGATAGATACGGGGATTAAAAATTTTAAATCTTTAAATATTTTGGCAAAATTGCTTAAGAAACACAGGTTTGACACTTTTTCACTTGCATTTGATTAAGTCAATCTTACTATTCGATATGAATACCACATTGGACTTGATTTTATTTTCACAAAATACTAGGAATATAAGATTTTTATGCCACTGTATAGCTCTTATTTGTTATTGTACATCAAGTAAATATAGTAAAAGTAGAAAAATTTGAAATATTATGGTGAGTAGACACAGCTAATGCCCATTTAATTTTTAAATCAGAACCACCTGGTCTGCAGGGTCGGTGTTTAGATTGTTCGCTCTGATATATGTGTGTGTGTGTGTCAACAAGTCAATGTTACAATATACACACGGTGTTATTACGTTGACCTGCTTGATACCAACTTTATTTCACAATCTTAACATTTATACGTTTAGTTGATATTTATATAAATGGCTTCCGTGGTCGAGTGGTAAGATCAACGCGCTTTAAATCATCAAGTCTCTCACTTGTGGTCAGCGCAGGTTCGAGTCCCACTGGAACCTAATCTGATTTTTGTGAGAAAGTTTGGCAGTTTACTTGTGGAAGACTGGTGGTCTCTTCCGTTGCTATTTTCCCGGGCACATTGTAAACAGGTTTTCACCTCCATCATTAACAACTGGCTGCCATATAACTGAAAAAGTGTTGCGTGTGGTAAACAGTTTTCAATCAAACAACTGGCCGCCATATAACTGAAAAAGTGTTGCATGTGGCGTAAAACAACATTTAAAAAAAAATTAAAATCAAAGTTTATAATTGGCTAAAATCGAATTGTCAGAGTTCCACTGGAACCCAAGCTGATTTTGAGAAAATGTTGGCCAGTGGTATCTTCCCGGGTACATTATAACCGGGTTCACCCATCCACTACTAAAACTGGCTGCCTCCATATGACTAAAAAATTGTAAAACACTAGTCACATTCAAAATGTCGTAACCAGGATGCAGTTTTTGATTTATTTGTAGTGTACTGTATTTTTATATATGAACATTTCGGAGCATCTCACTTACACGAAGTCGTCAACCAAATGTAGCATAAGACCAATACTATTTGACATATATGTAATGGTCTTATGCAGGGAGTGCCCTTTAAAGATGTTCCATAACAGGTTGTGTAAAATCACAATTATATTTCACAAAAGGATTAATCACTCCCTTTTAGAGATTGATGCTTTTCCGGACAACAACGATTTTTTTTTCTCCGACCATTCTCCATAACTTGACTGTGGGATGTGAAACCAGGAAAACAAGAAAAAATTCGTTTCCGTCTCTATCAAATAAGGTATAATTCAAAATGGCACGCGAAAAAAGAAAATTAAATGCATGATTTCAAAGAATATTATAATTCACAATAGTGAATGTGGTCTCATAATAATTTAGCTTGAATATCGTATGTGTTCCGTTTTATTCCGTTACTTTTTCGCAGTGATAGCAGGTGCTCAGGCTATGAGCCTCTGGACAACAAAGGCAGGTGTAAAAGATGTTGTCTCGGACGTGTTGTCTTGGACACGAGGTTACTAACTCATGATGAACTCCTGTACTTACTGCTCTTTGTCTGCAAAATAAATCATATAAAACATCTCAGATACCAAAGTATAAATCTATAGGATGTCCAGGACACAGATACAAATCCGGCAAAAATGGACAAACACGGACCTCTGGAAACTAAGAGGTCGGATCAGGTGCCATGGAGGAGTAAGCATCCCCTGTCGACCGGTCACACCCGCCGTGAGTCCACAGTCAAGTCCAAATGAAATTCGTCGGAGAACGACGTCTCAACAACCACCAACGAAAAGGCAACTCAACATTTCACCTAGTGAAACAGAGTAATCGGAAACAAAACTTTTATACCGACCGTAAAATTTGAGAAACGTTGACATCAAACACGGTTTTCGATATCCCTGTGTCAATAATTTGTCAGTGAGTAGTTTACATCTGTATATAAAAATGTTCATATGTTGAACACACCCTGGCATATTGGATCATTTGTGAAATATAAACTCCATATGAGGGTGACTGTGGGATATTACTACTTAAATGTGGAAAGTTTATGATGGGAAAGTCGAACTCGTCGCGTTTGTCGTATAGCTTAGTTGCCAATTTCTTGTCTATGTCTATATTAAGTAAAATGTCTTAGTATGAAGCCTGTGTGCTTGATTCTGTTGTATCTTTAATTTCTAGTTCACTAGGATATATCGCATTGACATATGTATGAAAATTGTCATTATTAATTGACAAAACGTCGTCGATATATCTAAATGTCAAATTAAAGGACACCGCTAGCTTTTTCTTCTTTTGATTCAGCAGTTTCTGAATGAAGTCTGCTTCGTATGAATAAAGGAACAGGTCGGCCAATAAAGAGGCACAATTGGTTCCCATAGGAATGCCGACAGTTTGTTTGAAAGACCACGTCTCCGAACATTACAAATATATTGTCTATTAGAAATTCCAGCATGTTTTTTATATCAACGTCAGTGTATTTATGTGTAGAATCAGAGTGGTGTTGGACAAAATAAGTATCATGATAACCAATAGTAGATATCTAAATTTTCGGGTACCACCTTTAATGAAAAAAACAGTTGTCTATGATGCTAAAAAGTCTTTCTTTCAATTTTTTATGTGCAATAGTTGTGTAAAGAGTAGAGAAGTCGTGTGTTTTGATACTGTGAATTTGAGAAAAATTTTGTGCCTTCAAATTTTCTAAAAGTTGTTTAGAATTTTTTAGTATCCACATCTGATTCACACCGCTTCTGGAATAAGCAACTGTACAGTATTGCTGAAGTTTCTCCTTAATGGCTGTTAGTATCTTGGTAGGAGTAAAGATAAAGGTTTGATAGAACATTTGCTGGATCCTGCTATGTACCTCTGCTTATATGGGGTTTTATGAAGTTTAGGTATCCAATATAATATAGTAACTCAAAATCAGTATCGGTTGTAGGTACGTCAAAGGAGCGTAATACGGACACGTGATTTTGAAGGATCTCGTCCTTTGAATTTATCAACCATCGTACAGCGTTTAGCCATTCAAACAAAGTGTGTGGTTCCACGTCTTCATGTTTGGCCCATCGTCTGGCATAATCTTCGACAGAATTCATAACTAAACTAAAATTCTGACGCCAATTAAAGGAACGGGCTTCGTGGTATTTAGGACCTCTTAAAATAAGATTTTTGAGGTTTTTATTTTCAACAATAGAACGTCGCCGGTGATGACCTGCCCAATAGAATTATATTTGAAGGGAGATGATGCACATGAACATATGACGGTGTTATGTAGAAGATGGTTGATGTCTAGGCACTGCAAAACTCGTTTGTATTTAAATAGATAAATAAATAAGGCATCAAGAAACGGTGTTATTGCGTTATACATTAGAAAAAAAATATCATAAACATACCTAACATACACCTGAACTTTTCATAGATGCCATTATCTAAAAATCATTTGTTCTTTCTAAGAGAGAGACAGAGACAGACAGACAGTGACATAGATAGACAGAGACGGAGAGAGGGAGAGCGAGCGAGCGAGAGCTATAGAGAGAGAGAGGGACAGAGAGAAATGTGGAGAGAGAGAGAGAGAGTTGAATTTTCATTATTCACAGTATTTGTTGTCGTTTGTATTACCCGACCACACAGATAATAATTTTGAAGATAGGAATGTACAATGTTTGATAAAATCTTTTACATTTAGATAATTTAAAACTAGATATCGATTATATTATAAAGTGTTAAAAGTGCGAGCTATGCTACCGTAATCAAGTATAGAAACATAGTGAGTAATTGTTATATCAGACTTGAAAAATTCCGAGTTGGGATCAGGTGTCATGCATTGGTAACACGTTCCTACCTAACAGTCCATACGCGTCGTTGGTCTTAAATTCAAATCAAGTCAAGGTTTGACCCCTGGGTCGAGCAACATAAGACTTGGGAATTAACTCAAGACTGCGAATATTGGGCCTGCTTTCCAATCAGATTTCAGGAATAGCCAAAGTTGAGTAAACTTTTTAAACTGAATTAATTCATAAGTTTCTTGTGTGAGACCCTTGTGTTTATCAGTGCAGACGAGTAAACTACCATTATTGATAATGTTTTATGATGTAAACTTACGAATCGCAGAAAAACAACCAGTCACAACCGGAGGACCCAACATATCCATATCTTAATTTGACTGGTCTGTCATCTCTACAAGGTTGTGGGTTCGAACCAATTAGTGCTTGACGTCTAGCAGTTTGTGGACTCTCTGATGAATCTACAATTAAAAGTAAAAATGAAGAAGTACCAATTAATAATCGAAGCTCAAGTCCATTAGAACACGACAAATTAAATGTGCAATGGTCTCAACATGAAGAACAATTGCAAACCCCAAACGGGATAGGACCAGGTGTCCGGAAGGAGTCAGCACCATCTGCTGGCATGCCACACCCGTCACAAATGTTCCATTGAAACCTTTCTAGTACGATGAAATAGTTGTCAAATTCGGTGAAAAGGTCAAGTTCGGTAAAAAGCACGATTGGCGAAAGAGAGAGTCACTGTCTGTGGCCGTGCTCCAAAATACTATCTAATATTACTGAAAAGGGGACTTCATAATGTTTAACAAGATCCCCGTATCGACCATAAAACTTCTTAAAGGACGATTTCAAGCGTTCAGCAACGTAATAAGATTCCCGTTGAATCCTTTTATGGGCGTTACAAAGACAAAGAATATGGAGAATGGATAAATAAAATTGATAAATGAAACTGCACTATGTAGGAGTAAGTGTCCACAGTTAACTTCTCAGATCGGATTTGAGACTTTGAAGAAATTGATGATGTACGTTATCAGTTGATTTCAGAGATATAAACAAACACACACAAATGTGTCTATCTGTATTATCAGACACACAAAAGCACGAGAGCCTTTCTGTCCTCAATAAGTAAACACGGAAACTTACGGTATGGTAGAATGTCTGCTGGTGATATTTGCTTCAGTCGGTAAAGTGGAAAGTTCATCTTTTCGACAAAGGTTCTCATTTCCTGGCCCAAGAAGGTCATATCGGCGATAAGTCCAGTTACAGTGTAATTCAAATGAATTGTTGTCACTTCGTTGTCAGAGATGCTATCGATTCCATTATTCTACAATGAAGTATGTTTGTACTGTACATACCACAGTATTTATCGCTAAGACATATGAGAATCTGATGAGTAATTTCTTAGTCACAGCCCAATGATTTCCCCTGTCTGTGACTCTCTGGTATTGAAGTGCACAGAAAGTATAAGGTTATATATAGTGTTGCATACGAATATCTATCAAATATCTTGGCTTTGCAATGTCGACGACCTTAACACATCCCCATGGAATTTCAATTGGATAAGAATTATACATGTATGATTTAATAACGGATTAGCGAAGAAACAAGGAATAATTAGAATTAAATGAATGAGAGCAAGGCTCCTCCATTTGGCGTGAACTTTTGGCTGGTGTCGAAAAATTAAAAAAAATCTTACTATGCCACGTCAATAGGTTTCAGTGAAATAAATGGTTTTAAATTATGGTCGTATGTTTAGACGTAGTCTCGCTAAATTAAATTCTTATCTCCAAATCATCCACGCCGGTAGGGATTTGTAAATATATGGTTTATCGAGACGTTTCCTGTTTGTTATGCTCGCCATGTAGGTATTTGCGCAATGCATTACTGGGCGGAGTCAAACTGAGTCAATACGTCTTTGTTGAATTCTGTACAGACTGAGTTAGAGAGAGTTTTACATGTGTGATTTTCAGCGCTGGCAACATGTCATTGCTGAACAATGTGTAGACTTGGTTAGAGAGTTTTTTTTACATGTGTAGGTTTTAGCTGGCTATCATTGTAACAAGCCAACAACTTATGACTTACCTATGAGTATGATAGACTTACCCACATATGTGTAATGCTTTCCATCAGTTTCCCGGCATCAGGGTACGCCTTGGTGTTTATCCTGGTCAGAAAACACTGTCGCTTTGATGGCATACAAAAGATCTCTATATTCTTCAAGAATAGAAAAAAACGACACTTATCAGCATATAACAAGACTGATAAGCAAATAACAGACAGACGTGAAAGCAATAAGACTAATGTGAAAACAACAAGACTAATATGAAAAGAATAAAATCAATGCGAAAACAATCAAACTTATATGAAAACAATCAAACTTATGTGAAAACAATCAAACTTATGTGAAAACAATAATTTGATAACAAAAAAATTATTTGAAAACAGTAAAACTAATGTGAAAACAATAATTTGATAACAATAACAATAAAATTAATGTAAAGCAATAAAAATTATTTGAAAACACTACGACTTATTTGAAAACAATCAGGCTAATATGATAACAATAAGACTTATTTGATAACAATAAGACTAATGTGATAATAATAAGGCTAATGTGATAACAATAAGGCTAATGTGATAACAATAATCCTACGAACCATATCTGGTCGGATAATGGCATACAACTTCGAATACAATCACCTCTGGTTCGAGATTTCCTCCTTTTGATTGCAAATTTGGGTTGCTGTTTTGTTAAATTCTGATTTGGTTTTGTTTACGATATCATTTAAAGTTGGATCAAAATGATATATATATATATAATTATATGAAATTCAGCCCCAAAAAACTGTAAATAAAATGTAAAATAAAAAATAGTACAAAAATCATTAATCTTCAGGATGTCCAGGATATACATGTAACGTAGGTAATATAATTGTTGGCAAGCCTAGTTCAGCAAAACAACTCAAATATATCAAAATACAAATGAAAATATTTACATACAAATCATATCAGTAAAAGTATTAACTACTATCGATGATCAGTTTATAAAAAGGAAGATAACTTACTTTATTAAAATCCTGCATTTTGTACGTCTCTTGTATATCATTGTGAGCGGGTGTGTGGAAGTACACATGGTTTTTATACAGATCCGTTTCTATGTGCTGTGAGAATCTGGCAGCATCTTCCCGTATATGAATATTAAACTTCTGTTAATAAAAATAATTGTAAATGTACTACAATATATATATATTTAGAGTCGACCTGGCTCAGTCGTGAGGTCGTGAGTTGGAGTCCAGCCGGCGGCAGGTTGGTTTCCTGTCTTTCGGATGAGACAGTAAAATCCGAGGTCCAGTGTCACAGTAACCCTCACTGCTCAATGGCTGTAAGTGCCGAGCATAGGCCAAAATTTGAAACCCTTCACCGACGTCTTCATATGAGTGAAAAATTCTTGACGGACACGTTAAACAACAATAAACAAACAAACTACCCATTAACCTTATCATCAGAATGCATTTTGTTAGTTACTAAAAGTGTGAGAGCACTTTGACAATGCATTTGTTAATTTAAATTACTAATTTTTGTAAGGCAGACAGACAGATAGATAGATAGATAGAAAGATAGACAGACAGATAGATAGATTCGGTTAAGTTTTCCATACATTGACAATATGGGGCTATTTACAAATGAAAAGTTATGAAGAATTCTAATGTATGCATAAATTTAAACCACGACATTTTAAATATGCTTTTTGAACTTTTCTTTCTGAGAAACACTATGGCAACGGAAAACTTTAAAAGTTCAGACTCATTGTCGATTGTTAGCCAAATCAAACTTTGCTTTAGATGACCTGATACAAAACCACATTTGGTTCAATATTGAAGAGAGAAAAGACAATGAATCTATGTAACAGAAACAAAAATATTACAAACACACCGACGGTAACACAGACGGACTAAAAGAGACCTTTTCTCCAACCCATCTTTGATGCAACGCATCTTACCGTTGTGTCCGGTGACATGTCCGCCACTGTTGGTCCAAGTAAAGGTACAAAGTAAAGCAAAATTCGCCACATCATTCCTCGTCTTCAACAAGCTGTAAAATTAAAAAAAACATAATAACATATGAAACAGACAGAAAAATTTCACTTATATATAATAAATATTCTTACATAGTTGACATAACAATAAAGTATAATTACCTCAAATTTAAATTTGTAATTACTGTTGCAAAGAGTATATTGTAAACGCCAATCTTACTTTGAACTGTTCTTTTAGTTTTATAGTAGTTTATGGTTCCAATTTCCTTGAGAGTATGTCATATGTATATCTTGGCAGGTTCATCAACATGACATTAAGTGTCATACATTATATATATATATATATATATATATATATATATATATATATATATATATATATATATATATATATATCCAATTTTACTCATATATCCGTGAGATTATGTCATATGTAAGACTCTCTCTCTCTCTCTTCTCTTTCTCTCTCTCTCTCTCTCTCTGTCTCTCTCTCTCTCTCTTCTCTCTGACTCTCTCTCTCTCTCTCTCTCTCTCTCTCTCTCTCTCTCTCTTCCTACCTGTCTCTCCCCTTCTCTCTACCATTCTCATGTCACACCCGCCGTGAGTCCACAGTCAAGTCCAATGAAATACGTGAGTAGTGAATCCTCGTCACAATTGATGTCTCAACAACCGCCAACGAAAAGGCAACTCAACATTTCACTTAGTGAAACAGAGAAATCGCAAACAAGACTATTATACCGACCATAAAATTTGCGGAACGTTGACATTAAACGCGGTTTTCGATATCCCTGTGTCAATAATTTGTCAGTGAGTAGTTTACATCTGTATATGAAATCTTCATATGTTGTACACGCCCTGGCATATCGGATCATTTGTGGAATGTAAACTCCATATGCGGGTGACTAATGGATATTACTACTTAAATGTGGAAAATTTACGATGCGAAAGCCGAAATCGTCGCTTTTGTCGTATAGCTTAGTTACCAATTTCCCGTCTGTGTCTATATTAAGTAAAATGTCTAAGTATAAAGCGTGTGTGCTTGATTCTGTTGTATCTTTAATTTCTAGTTCACTGGGATATATCGCATTGACATATGTATGAAAATTGTCATTATTAATTGACAAAACGTCGTCGATATATCTAAATGTCAAATTAAAGGACACCGCTAACTTTCTTTTCTTTTGATTCAGCAGTTTCTGAATTAAGTCTGCTTCTTATGAATAAAGGAACAGGTCGGCCAATAAAGGGGCACAACTGGTTCCCATAGGAATGCCGACAGTTTGTTGAAAGACCACGTCTCCGAACATTACAAATATATTGTCTATTAGAAATTCCAGCATGTTTTTTATATCAACTTCAGTGTATTTATGTGTAGAATCAGAGTGGTGTTTGCCAAAATAAGTATCCTGATAGCCAATCACTAGATATTTAAATTTTAGGGTACCACCTTTAGTGAAAAACAGTTGTCTATGATGCTAAGAAGTCTTTCTTTTAATTTTTTATGTGGAATAGTTGTGTAAAGAGTAGAGAAGTCATATGTTTTGATACTGTGAATTCGAGAAAAATTGTGTGCCTTTAAATTTTCTAAAAGTTGTTTAGAATTTTTTAGTATCCACATCTGATTTACATCGCTTCTGGAATAAGCAACTGTACAGTATTGTTGAAGTTTCTCCTTAACGGCTGTCAATATCTTGGTAAGGAGTAAATATAAAGGTTTGGTAGAACATTTGCTGGATCCTGCTATGTATCTTTGCTTATATGGGGTTTTATGAAGTTTAGGTATCCAATATAAATGTGGTAGCTCGAAATCGGTATCCGTTGTAGGTATATCAAATGATCGTAATACGGACACCTGATTTTGAAGGATCTCGTCATTTGAAAGTGAGCTACGTGTGTATGTAGGATTTCCAGAATTCGTATTAAACCCACGTTCTTCTAATAAACAATTAAAGTAATGTCCCTTACAAATAAAAACTATATTATTTGAGGCTTTGGCTGCTGGTACCAGTACATATTGGTCATGTAATCTATCCAGTTCAGTTACTACATCTGGATCACTAAATACAGAGGGATAACGTGATTTCATAGTCCCTTTATGTTTTCGAATACGAGATTTTATCAACCATCGTATTGCTTTTACCCATTCAGACAAAGTGTCTGGTTCTACGTCTTCATGTCTGGCCCATCGTCTGGCATAATCTTCGACAGAATTCATAACTAAACTGAAATTCTGACGCCAATTAAAGGAACGGGCTTCCCGGTATTTAGGGCCCCTTAAAATAATATTTTTGAGGCTTTCATTTTCAACAATAGAAACGTCGCCGGTAATGACATGCCCGATAGTATTGTATTTGAAAGGAGATGAAGCACATGAACATGTGACAGTGTTGTGTAGAAGATGGTTGATGTCCAGGCACTGCAAAACCTGTTTGTAATTGAATAGTTTGAATGCGATGCTAGTTGTATAGCTATATGAAATGCAAGGTGTGGTCTTCAGTTTAAAATATGGTGGAACACAGGACTGAACTTTTTTGTGATTCAGAACATTGCCAATGTTTAAAGCGTCTATGCCTTTATTTGTAAATTTTAGTTTAAGGAAAAGACGTTTCTGTTCAGAACAGTCATCGTTTGTAACGCGTGTAGGCTTAAACAGTCTGTGATAAGCGATGTCCATTATAACGGAGTTCAGTATGTATTCTGGGGTTGAAGAATCCGTGTAGGGGTTCATTCTTGCTTCCTGAAAAAGTTCATTAAGAATTGTAAAAGGAACAGAATAAAGTTTGCTGCGAATGTGATGAAGACCCAATTTTTTGTTAACGTAAGGTAAAAGAGATGAAAAAGTGACATCATGTATGTAGGGTCGGTTGTGTATGAACGATGTCCGTGACTTCGTTTACGTCTTACGTTAGAATTAAAAAGTTCCATCACATTAACACCATTACACAGTAGGCTTGATAGATTGCCTACACTTTGGATATTATCGTTACATCCATAGGGGTATGCAGTGCCAAGCTATTTAATCCAAAATTCTTCACGTTGTCTACAGAAGGGGGTACTGAAGGTGGGATTGTTGGTCCAGTGATATAGTTTTTCAATGATACGCACTCTCATAGACAAGATGGGATGGTCAGGAGAGTTAAAATGTCGATAGAGTATCTGGTTACCCCCATTATTAATCTCGAATAGATGACCAGATACTCTTTTATTTAAGGGCCCCTTAGTTTCGCCAACATAAATCAAACCAAGTTACACTCAATTCCGTAAACAACTTTAGATGATTTGCAATCTAGATGATCCCAGCTTCTGGTGTTGTAATGCTTATTTGTCAGATTGCTGGTGAAACCTTGATCAGTTATTAATATATGACATGTTTTACAATTTTTGACAGAACATTTTGAAATTGTTGGTTTATTATTAGAAAATGAACTATCAAAAATGTCCTCAAGTTGAATCTGACAATTTTTTATTTTAACACAGAAGGATATAATATTCATATATACAATGACGTCATATACAGACGCTTTGTCTATATATTCATAATGTCATATATATATATATATATATATATATATATATATATATATATATATATATATATATATATATATATATATATATATATATATATATATATATATATATATATCTATATATATGTTTCTGCGTGTGTGTATTGACAGTGTAAAATACCTATAATGCCATATCTGTACAATGAAACTTAGAAGAATAACGCATTGACTTTGTATTGTCCTACAGATAGGACATAATTTGCTCGTATATCACGTATATAAATTCTGTATAAAATGGTCGTTAGTTACGATATCAACACAAAATACTTCAAGGGATGTTAGCTGTGTTTAGCCCCTCAAAAAAGTATCATTTAGATTTTATACTTTATTTACAATTAAATTAGAGCTATACACGGGAATAAAAATCTTATTTTTCTATATATAAGTCCAGTGTTGCATTCATATAAAAACAGTAAGGTTTGGTTAATCAATTGCAATTTAAAAAGTGCTAAATCTGGGTTTTTTAAACAATTTTCACAAAATATATAGGAATTTCAGAATGTAAGAATGCCTCTCTCTCTCTCTCTCTCTCTCTCTCTCTCTCTCTCTCTCTCTCTCTCTCTCTCTCTCTCTCTCTCTCTCTCTCGTTACTGCATGTCAATTCGAGTAATGAATATAGAACAAAAAAAAAGCAAAAGCAACAGACTTAATATCCCTTGAAACATACAATTTAGGTATTAGGTATTAGGCAGGATTACGGTAAGCCCTTTACACCATGAAGCATTTCACCACTGATTAGCTAAGGTTCGAGCGCCACTGGATATATAGTGATTTAATGAGAACCATTTGTGCTCTTTTGTTGCCTGGCCTGTTCCTTTATTCATACGAAGCAGTCTTCATTCAGAAACGGCTGAATCAAAAGAAGAAAAAATCTAGCGGTGTCCTTTAATTTGACTTTTAGATATATCGACGACGTTTGTCAGTTAATAATGAAAATATTCATACATATGTCAATGCGATATATCCCAGTGAACTAGAAATTAAAAACACAACATAATCAAGTACACATGCTTCATACTTAGACATTTCACTTACTATAGATACAGAATGGAAATTAACAACTAAGCTTTACGATAAACGCGACGATTTCGACTTTTCCATCATAAATTTTCCACATTTAAGTAGTAAAATCCCACTATCGCCTGGATATGGAGTTTATATTTGACAAATGATGCGATAACCAGGGCGTGTTCAACATATGAACATTTCATATATAGCGGTAAACTACTCACTGACAAATTATTGACACAGGGATATCAAAAACCGTGTTTAATGCCAACGTTCCACAAATTTTATGGTCGGTATAATAATCTTGTTTGCAATTACTCTATTTTACTAAGTAGAATATTGAGTTACCTGTTCGAAAGCGGTTGTTGAGACATCTGTACTAATTGTGACGAGGATTCGTTCCTCACGTAGTTCATTTGGATTTGACTGTGGACTCACGGCGGGTATGACCGATCAGCAGGGGATACTTACTATTCCATTGCACTTGGTCCCACCTCTACATTCCAGACGTCCGTGTATGTCCAATTTTAACAGATTCGTATCTATATCCTGGACATCCTAGAGATAAATTGGTATCTGAAATTTTCATCAGTTTACCCGAGGAAACCCGAAAAAGGTTTCTAATTCATAAATTTGATATTTAATATACAGTAGAATAATAGTATTCACAAGCCTATACAGTATTCACAACTTCGGGTCCTTTTGAATTTAATTCTAATTATTGATTAATCATTACTTTTTTTATGTTTTTTTCATAAACCAAAAGATAAGAAAAATAAACATCTGGAGGAAGTTAGAAATAAAATGAATACAATGTCAATGACCTAAATCTATAAATAATGTCAATTTCAGGGCTTCGTCTGATTGGTCAACTGTTTATCCAATTATTTAGTTTCATGTGGAAATTCCGTTCTGTTTTGAAATATACACGTATATGTAATTGTGTATTATCAAATGGGGCTAGATAATTATTTGAATTTTCTTGAGAGATACTGATAGTATATTATGGGAATTTTCCATTATGATCCGATGTACACTTCGCCAAGATATCATTCAAAAGTTTAGGGTCAATATTGTTTATCATGAAATGTATCAGTGGTAGTAATTTAAAATTGATATATAGTGGAACCTGTATATAGGGTCATCCAAAGGACCAAAAAATATTGACCTTCATGTGCTGGTGACCCTTAAACAATTTAGTTGAAGCATGCAATCAAGGGACTTTAAAAAAACTGTCCCTTATAAACAGGTAATCCTTATATAGAGTGGCCGCTATAGCAGGTTTTACTGTACTTGTTTTGTGTTGCGCCATCTTTATTTTTTTCATCTATTTTTTTTATTCCGGAACACGACGTGTGTGATCCGTTATACAGTCCCTTATTTTATACGATCAAAGGGAGGTAAGTGGTATGTCTGTATTGGAAGACGCTGGGTCTTCTACCAGTCTTATTTCCCTCTAACTCATCAAAGATCAAAAAGTAATTTAGTCTGTCATTTCAAACAATTTCTCAAAACATTTCACGTAATCTTAATGAAAACAAGAAGGATTTAGGATTTACGACTGCCTAGACCCAGTCTAAAATTACCGAGTAAATTTTTTCGGTAATCGGAAACGTTTCTAAAACGGTTGGTAATCGTAGTATTGGGTTTACGACTTTTTATCACGATTTACAACTTTTTATGAAACGACGCCCAGGACCCAGGGCCATAAAACTATTCTCAGACAATCTTTTTTTTTTTCTCAAGTTTAAGATTTTACTCAAATCTTGAGATTTGTCTCAATTTAGGTGAAGTTGTACAGCATTAAGACATTCTCAGACAAATTTCTTTTGAAAATGATAAAATATTTACGTACAATCTGTTGTTGACGTAAGGAATTCTTAACAGCGAAAATGACTGCTGTCCATGTTCGCATCAGGATAATTAGACACTATCTCCAGGGTCTCTGTCGCTCTAGTGTATTTCAGGACCTGTTTAAACATTTGAAAATTCTTGACCCGTTTTATGGCCCGCGAATCATCCATTTTTACTCTGTTGAGTAAACTCTTAACTTTTAAAAAACAGTATCTGATATTTTTAATTCTTTATGGTGCGGGCCCAGGATTCATTCTTGAATTTCACTGTGGACTTACGGCAGATGTCATATTTGTATATTCACTCTTAAACATCCTGATGTGTTATCTGTGATTTTATTAGATCTATGATTTTCAAGTGAAAATGTCTCTGAATTTGATGCAAGATTGAAATTTCATTTTTGTTGACCGTCTAGGCTATTCTATATGGCATTAAAAGCGAGAGCAAAACAAGTGCAGTGGAATCTATTACGACCACCTACCTAATAGACTACCTAATCGAAACTCGAAGTCCATTAGAACACGACGAATTAGATGTGCAAATGGTCTCAACATGAAGAACAATTGCAAATCCCAAACGCGATAGGACCAGGTGTCCGGAAGGACGTATCGCCCTCTGCTGGCATAATAATATATAACGGTATTCTTGGCTTTTACGTGATAGGACCAGGTGTCCGGAAGGACGTATCGCCCTCTGCTGGCATAATAATATATCACGGTCCTCTTAACTTTTACAACAATTCTACAGGAATGTCACAGAAGAATCCTTGATATATTTTGATAATTTGGATATATTCCATTTACTGCTAACGGTATATAATTTATGGTGCTTCTGGTATAGAACTTTTGTTTGAATGTGTGCGTGTAGATATTGGTCCTCATTGTAAAGCCGAACATTATTCGATTTACGTTGAAAATGTCTTTGAGGATGAAGAACAACAACAATTAAACTTATGACAGAAAAAAATAACCCTCATGATGCTGGAAGTGCTTTATGATTTATGTGTCTACATTTATCTCTTTGAAATTTCCTGAAACAGATAAACCTGTGTGCACGTGTGATCCATTTTGACCTGTATTAGCTGACATTGAAATTGAGTTCTTTGACCTAGATTACGACTTGATAGAACTCAAATACAAATGAACATTTTCTGTTTAACTGATCGTACTCGTTCACGCCAACCAACGTTTTTCCTTGAAAGATTAAAATGGCTTCCGTTTTCAGGTACATGTAATTTTCTTTAAAGCGGCATTACCTGTGGGTTTTTTTTCAAGTTTAGATTTGTATACAATAACAATAACAAAGAAACATAAACAGAGATATACACAGGCATAAAATATATATTTTGTGAAATTTGCTTCAGAAACTCAGGTTTCTCAATTGCAATTGATTGATTCATCCTTACTGTTTATATATGCATATCACATTAGTGCAATTGATTGATTCAGCCTAACCTTTGTACATGCATATCACACTAGACCTAACATAATTACCAATAATTCACAAAAGATATAGGAATTGAAGATTTTGTATGCATGTATATAGTTCTTACTTGTTATTTTAAATCAAGTACAAGTTTTAAAAGTAAAACATTTCGAAATGATGTTATGGTAAACACAGCTAATGCTAAAAGGACACCTGAACACATGACCAGAATGTCAATACAGCTATCTAAACTGAAATTAATATTGGCAGTGCAAACAAACATGACAGAGGAAGCGAATATGTCACCGTAAGACAGAAATTGAATGGCAAATTCACATTCAAAGTAAATTAAGTCATTCTTTGTGAATCAGATAATTTAACAGTCATGTTTTTATAATTATGTCGTCTATGAATCACAACTCCACATCGTCTGGCATCTTCTGTCCCTCTGTCTGTTTCTCTAGGTGCAGTCACATATTGACATAAATTATCATAATTTTTTATTGTATACAATTCTTTTGTGAACTAACAGGAAAAGTTCATTTTGATGAGTTGCATCGACTAATCACGGTCAAGGTCATGTTCGAGGTCACACTCAAGGTCAAATGATGGTACAGTGCTCCCTAATAGGATTTTTTGTTAAAATACTCAGTTACGGCATACTTCAAGGTGTTATTTCTATGCTATATGCCCGCTACTTCTTCTATTGAATCTAAATAATTATTAACGATTCTGAATTTTTAAAGTGACCGATTTGAAGACTGAAGTGTAATAAAAATTTGGTATTTTTAGGTCACAGCTTTCAATCTTTCGTCTTCTTTGTCAACCAACTTTAATAAAAGCTTAAACAAAACATGGAGTCCATGACTTTTAAATAAAATTTTATCAAGTCGGCTAGAATAATTTAGTTTTGAAAATAATAACTGTTTTTTCTAATGAATTGTAGAGTTGATGGAAAAAAAAAATCAAAATTCAGGAAAGGGGCATAACTCTTGTATATGTAAATATCTCTTATATACCCACAAATGTGTCAGAGTATTCATTCTATTAATTCATACATTCATTATGAATTAGTAAACGAAAACAAAATGAAATGGAGTTGTAGGAATGGATACTTGTTAGCTTGATCATACTTCAGTATGCGATTTTTAACGGTATATTTGAAATACAGTTTGAAATAAAGTTTGATTAATATCGGTGACATTCATGTGCTGGAACAACTTGTAATTCTGAGCCGTGTATGCGAAGTTTTTGCCATTTAAAATACCTACTTACCTATTCAGAAAAAGGTGCATGTATACTGTAATGGGTTTCCAATGAATCATTAACAAACTGTAGTTAAAGTGTATGCAACAACATACGGAAACATTCAGCAGCAATGCTTAGTCGTATCGGGGAGTTCTTTCTCACATGTTTCATATGAAGGTGAGTGTGGATTCGCCGGGGATGTGACCGGGTCAACAGGGGATGCTTACGTCTCCATGGCACCTGACCTCACCTCTTGATTTCTAGAAAACCATGTTTGTCCGATAGTTTACCACATTTGTAATAAAAGTATTGCCATATTTGATTGATTCACAGAGATATTAATTTCAAAATCAAAGTTAATAGTTTAATTCAAATATTTCAAGTCAGTGTTATACGAATCATTACTTGGAAATAAATAAATAAAATCAATTTTGACACTAACGAAACACTTAAGGTTGTATTCTTCTGAGACACAGAAAATTACTAGAATTAAACTTTTAAAATAACATGCTTTTTCAAATAGTTGGTCCTTGGTGATTAAAATAAAGGTCAGCGTGCATTTAAGAGAGTTATGTTACCATGGAAACCAGGTTGAGGTGAAACGTTGAAATTTTTTTTAAAAATGGGATATTTAAAGAAAAGTATGGCATTAACACAAAAATAAAAGAAAATACAATGCAACTTCACCTTATTTTTTTTTCACAATAACGAGGCATATAAAATAGTATGTTTCATACTGAACAATAACTTCTTTTTTTACCAAAAAATAACAAAAATAGCTATTTTGGGTTTAAAATCAATGCTAATTTTCTCTATATTCCCAAGATGAAGGTAAATAAAAATCATATTTCTACAATTAAACTTTTTCTGAAACTTTCTGCACATTATAACAGAACATAATGATTTGTATTGATAACATGAAAAGTGGGGGTTAGTGCGCATTTAACAAAGTTATGAAACAATCTATATCACATCCCCTCACTCATAATACAGTGCTTCATGAACGCCTTAAGTGTCTAAGATGACCTTGACCTTGGTGTGAGTGACCTTGACAATAGTAATGTGTTACATGTCTTGAGGATAAATATTTTTATGAAAATATGATGCGCCATAATGAAATTTTGGCAGTTTTTCTTTAATATTACTGTCATAAGCCGGTACAGACATTACCTTTAAGCACTGACATTGACCTTTGAGCACTGATAATGACCTTTTATTATTTGACTTGTTGTTTTGATTCTAAATAATATTCAAAATGAATTATTATACAAAATTATAATTGATTTCAGCTCTTTATGAAGTACAGTCCATGACATTATATCATGTGACATTTGCCAAACTGTATTCCATGTCTTTTGAAGTTATTATGAGTTGATATTTTTAGGTATATAAGATAACCTTGACATTTCAACATATTTATTAGAAATTTTAAGTACCAAGTTCCATGACATCTAATCATGAGACATTTGAACAAGCTTCATTCCTTGTTTTTTAAACTGATTAATATTCCAAGTTATCTAGAATTAATGATATCTAAAGCAATAGTGATGTTGCTGGAGTCTTCAGGTTTCCCTTTTTGATCCAATTGACCACCATTTACTGTAATTCTGGTGACATGTGATGTTGCTGGAGTCTTCAGGTTTCCCTTTTTGTTTTACCCATTTACTGTAATTTGGTGACATGTGATGTTGCTGAGTCTACAGGTTTCCCTTTTTGATCCAATTTACCACCATTTACTGTAATTCTGGTGACATGTGATGTTGCTGGAGTCTACAGGTTTCCCTTTTTGATCCAATTGACCACCATTTACTGTAATTCTGGTGACATGTGATGTTGCTGGAGTCTACAGGTTTCCCTTTTTGATCCAATTGACCACCATTTACTGTAATTCTGGTGACATGTGATGTTGCTGGAGTCTACAGG
This sequence comes from Atrina japonica, assembly GCA_030159075.1. NCBI lineage: Eukaryota > Metazoa > Mollusca > Bivalvia > Pterioida > Pinnidae > Atrina > Atrina japonica. Next base: position 705,748 of record BROG01000370.1, read on the forward strand.
TTTCCCTTTTTGATCCAATTGACCACCATTTACTGTAATTCTGGTGACATGTGATGTTGCTGGAGTCTTCAGGTTTCCCTTTTTGATCCAATTGACCACCATTTACTGTAATTCTGGTGACATGTGATGTTGCTGGAGTCTTCAGGTTTCCCTTTTTGATCCAATTGACCACCATTTACTGTAATTCTGGTGACATGTGATGTTGCTGGAGTCTACAGGTTTCCCTTTTTGATCCAATTTACCACCATTTACTGTAATTCTGGTGACATGTGATGTTGCTGGAGTCTACAGGTTTCCCTTTTTGATCCAATTGACCACCATTTACTGTAATTCTGGTGACATGTGATGTTGCTGGAGTCCACAGGTTTCCCTTTTTGATCCAATTGACCACCTTTACTGTTCTGGTCCCATGTGATGTTGCTGGAGTCTACAGGTTTCCCTTTTTGACAATTTACACCATTTACTGTAATTCTGGTGACATGTGATGTTGCTGGAGTCTACAGGTTTCCCATTTTGATCCAATTGACCACCATTTACTGTAATTCTGGTGACATGTGATGTTGCTGGAGTCTACAGGTTTCCCATTTTGATCCAATAGACCACCATTTACTGTAATTCTGGTGACATGTGATGTTGCTGGAGTCTACAGGTTTCCCTTTTTGATCCAACTGACCACCATTTACTGTAATTCTGGTTACATCTGATGTCGGTTGTGAAATGGATTCATTTAGTTGAACAAAGCAATGCCACTGAGCCTCTATACATACTGCAGAAATCTGTGTGATGTGGGAACTTTGTACTGCAATATAAATAATGGGAGAAATATTACATGTGTGTAAATGACTTAAAGTGTTTTGTTTTATTGATTAAAATTAATTTACACATTCTAAGTATTAAAAATCAAATTCTGTTAGACAGTTAAACTACTATATGACATTTTTCATATTGCCTGGACTCTGGATCTCAAGTCAAATGACTTGGGACATGAAATATGAATTCATCAATAGCTATTTTGGTAATTCCTATGACTCTGCAATAGTGAGTCAGATATGGATGAGAGTTATGTTCCTCAACAAAATGATAAATAATTTGAATTTTCAAAAATACACCAAAAATCAGATTTGGGTAAAATTCTCTCAAAAATATTACAAGTTTAGTAGAGTAGAGGACCTTGAGAACATAAAGTCTGTAAAGTTTCATAAAAAAAATCCCTTCAGTGGTTATGTAAAACAAGGGGGCAATGTGAAAAAATACCCCACTTATCTCCTTTTTGCAGTCTTAAAAATAATAAAACAAAATATATTTTTAAAAATCGGATTTTAAAAATTTAGCACAAAGACATATCCTGACCTACATATAATAATGTCCAGATCTATAAAAAAATTATATGCACGTGTAAAGAAAAGTGTGCCTGGCCTGGGATTCGAACTCAAAATCTATGGCTCCAAAGTCCAACACCTTAAGCACTGAACTATTTTGAGTTACGTCATAGTGTTAAAAAAATAGGTTATAATCCATACCTAGTTATAGAATCTAGATCAAAGTTTTGTGCACACGACTTAGGAAAATACATAGATCTATTTTTAGACTATATGTTTTCTTTATTAAAGTCGTAATAACAAACATTACCTTGTAGTTGACAACCCTTTGCAGTAGATGTTGCATGCGATATATTGGGTTGGTTGATCAGTATTGACAGCCGGATGTCCAATTGGTTGAAGTTGTGCCAAAATCCCTATTTCAACAACTCAACCATCGCTCTGATTTTTTATATCTTTGGAATGGCCGTCTTCCACAAAAAAAAAAAAAAAAAAAAAAAAAAATGCATTTCCAGATTTCCAGCATCACTGCGTGGTTCGGAACAGTCGTCGGTTGAATAGATCTCTAACAGTTCTCCGAGTACGATTATTTTTTTCTCTGTTCTGTGATTTCGCTAGTTTAGTCAACAGTAGGCCTACAGCATTCGTCCTGTCGCCTCTTCAAGTTTAACTTCGAATTTGTCCTGTTTTAAAAAGTTTTGATGTTCAGACAACGCCGCAGACACATTCGGTAGATTCTTCTTGTTTTTTATATTGAAACTTCTTTGCAACTGTTTACAGTTACAGGTATATTGCTTTCAGTTGCCGCTGTAGGCTAGATCTAGCTAATGTAAACGATGCGCTGGTCTACTGCTTCATGGAGTTGTCGTTCCCGCAAATTTTCGGTTTGATTGTCGCTTGACACTTTTCGATTTTGTTAAGAATATTGCTATTTTTTCGTACAATTATAGCCTCTTATGAAAATGAAAGTGATATCTAAGACTGTAAGGAGTAATGCGTAAGACATTATGAAATATGTCATTTTACGACATGATGAGTTACCGCCCTTTATTTAGTATTATTTACGACACTAATATTCAGAAGAGTACATCCTTAAGATCATATTGAGTAGTCTGGTCACATTGTGACGAGGATTCTTTCCTCGACTATTTTATTTGAACTCACGGCGGGTGTAACTATTCAACAAGGGGTGCTTCTCCATAGCTCCTGATCTCATCTCTGGATTTCCAGAGGTCTATGTTTGTCCAATGTTTAATACATTTTTTTGTTTTGTCCCCATAACTTTAAAGATAAATACTTTTGTACATGTGACTTTTATGTAGCACCCGTCGTCTTTATGTGGTTTTCAATAAAAATCAATGAAGAAGTACCAATGGATAATCGAAACTCAAGTCCATTAGAATACGACAAATTAAATATGTAAATGGTCTCAACATGAGGAATAATTGCGAATCTCAAACGGGGTAGGATCAAGTGTCAGCGTCCTCTACCAGTATGCCACACCCGTTGCAAATGTTACATAGAAACCTCTCGAGTTTAGTAAAAAGATCAAGTTCGTGAAAATGTCATGTAATATTTGGCACTGATAACACCATTTAAAATTCTAAATTCTTCTAAAGCTAAGATAGCCATCTTTTTACAGTGGTTACTGTTAGACGGATTTTGGCTATACGTTTAGATATATTATTTGGCTTTGTCTGATATCACTTTCTTTTTTGAATAACTATTTAACATTGTAGCTCAACTGATGAAGTCTAATTGACAGAAATTATTGTCTTGAGCATTATAACTTTGGTATTATGTTTATAATATTTATTTCTATGTATGATTGGCGAAAGGGAGTAACTCTCAATCCTGATTGGGTTTTTTTCTAATTTCATATACAAAGGCCGACAACTTAACGATAAACATCGGATATAGATATTTCATTACTTTTTTCAATTACCCTAAGTTCAATGTTGTTGACACAGGGAATATTTTTTCATTGATTTGGATTCGACCTCTAACGAATGTTAGACAGTATTCTGGAAAACGACCATATACTATCACTTCCTTTCGCCAATCAGTTCTTAAACTATCTGATGACTTTTTCACTGAACTTAGGAGGTTTCCATGGAACATTTGCGACGCGTTGAGCATACTAACAGGGGGCGCTGTCACCTGGTCCCATCCCGTTTGTCATTCGCAATTGTTCTTCATGATGAAAACATAGGTCTAGATTTTTTGTCGAGATATATGCTTAAAAAGTCCGGCGTCCTTTACTAGTTTTAAGATATTTTAAATTTACCAGTTGTGACGAGGATTCGTTCCTCACGTATTTCATTTGGACTCCTCCATGGCACCTGATTCCACCTCTTGTTTTCCAGAGGTCCGTGTTTGTCCATTTCACCAGATTTGTATCTATATCCTGGACATTTTATAGATTTATACTTTGGTATCTGAGACTTTTTTATATTTCAATTATTACTTAACATTATACACCTTTGACAAAATTGACGTAAAAATTGATTGACTGGACTATTAATAATTCTAGCGCACGATTAATATGCGAATGGGTTTGTGGTCCAGTTACGTGTGTTGCCATCTCGTTGTGATGGGTTTTTGGTCCAGTTACGTGTGTTCGCACCTCGTTGTGATGTTGGGCATTTGAAGCTGTGTCCATCACGTGATCTTAACTGATGAGAAACTCGCGTCAGTCTTGTTTTACATGTACTGAGGGAAGTAGATGCAGTTATTATATATATATATATATAAATGTAAAAGAGACAAATACTGCCTCTGCTTGGATTCGATCCTAGGACTCTTGGTTTACAAGTCTTGTGCTCTACCGATCGAGCTAAAGGGGAAACCCTACTAGCTCAAGCTAGTAGGAACACCATATATCTGACCCTGCCATATTTATATATATATATAATTTTATATATATATATATATATATATATATATATATATATATATATATATATATATATATATATATATTTCTGATTATAGCAATTGAATCTACCATCAACTCGTATCAGTACCTTCAGTACTTTGACTCGTATTCTATTGAACTTGGTGTTTTGAATATCCATTAGTACTTCTTCATTTTTCCCTAAGCCTAACATCTGTGTTGACTAACCCATTCATTGATGAAATCTCTTTTTGACCTAAGGAGTAATTTATCACTCATTTAATTTGGATTTGACTTCGATTTCACTTGTTTATGTAACGAGACTACTGCAGATTCAGACGATACAATGTTGAATTTTGTTTCATAAAACATAATTTGTATTGTTCGTGGCGTATGTAAATGATGACCCATGACGGATTGGAATGCCTCGGAAAAAGGCTCTTAAACATTTTATTACAACCTATCAAATATTTTTCAGCATTTTAGTTAAACAACAAAATTTGAGTTACGTTTGATTTTTTTTTATTAATTTCCAACATATGATTCTGTGATAAAGAACAGAAGAAAATTGTTATGACATATGACATGAACACCGAGACGATGCCTTTCAATTCAATCACAAAATCAAAATAACTTAATCCGTCACCCGTTCACAGTGATAGCATGTGCTTGTTCTATGAGCTTCTGGACAACAAAGACACGTGTAGAAGATGTGACTTGTCACGTGTGTTCTTGGACAAGTGGTTCCTAAATTGTGGTTATGGTTGGATGGGTCATTCAGAAGTTTTCTGAAAAGGAAAAGCATAAAGTTAAAAATTATATATATTTTTATATATTTATATATATATATATATATATATATATATATATATATATATAGAGAGAGAGAGAGAGAGAGAGAGAGAGAGAGAGAGAGATAGATAGATAGATAGATAGATAGATAAATAGATGCAGTTAGTGACCATATAGTATCATAAACAGATTTTATTTTAATGGCTTTTCACTTTTTTATTATTTTTGTTCCGCAGTTTTTTAACAAATATAGAGAAGCCAATAGCCAATTTGTCCTTGTCTATTAAACAGAATTAAATACCATAAATCCGAAACTGAGAAAACAGCGTACGAGAAAACAATCACGCCCAGTAAATAGTTCTTGAAACTTTTAATCGGTGAATAGTACTTGTTCAGATAATTTCGTAACAATGTGTCACACATTTTCCTTGCTCATGATTTTTTCACATGATCTAGATTAGATGTATTTTAGAAAATGATATGGATATCTCTAACAGCAGTGTTGTAACGTACCATAAAACGAACGAATTATCAATTACAGTATTTGGTTTGTTTTAACCTTTAAGATGAAAAAAAAAACTTATTGAATTAAGTGATACTTACGTATCACAGAAGTAGAGATAGTCACATCCCGTCGTGCCCGTGTAACCGTATCTCTGTTTCATTGGTTTGTCGTCTCTACATCTGGTTGGATCAGTTTCTATCAAGGTGTCTTCTGTTGGATGTTGTCGTTTTTTATGTGGATGCTCTACGAAAAATATATAACACCTCATTATTAGTTATTAGGTTTGTTACCGACCGTCCATATAAATATGTCGGGTTGATGAAGTACGGTAAACAAGAGGATGCTCACTCCTCAATGGTACCTGATCCCACTACCTCTTGGTTTCCAGAGGTCCGTATTTGTCCAATATTCACCAGATTTGTATATGTGTTCTGGACAATATTGAGATTTATACTTTGGTATCTGATTTTTTTTTATTATTTTGAGTATGGGTCTCATTAGCATATTGCCATCATAAACATAATGCCTAAATTATAGTTTTGAAAAAAAGAAAAATGTCAAATTAAATGTTCAAGAAGATACAAGATTTCATCAGTTGATTGACGAATACCTACCATATGGAAAAATATCAGCTACAGAGATAGGGAGCAGTTTGAAGAGGGGATATCCTTTCTGCTGAACAAAGTCCCTCATTTCTTTGCTCATGAATGTCATGTGACGAATCTCATGGGACACGGTGTAGTTCAGATGAATTGTCGTGGCCTCATTGTCGCTAATACTGTCAACACCCATATTCTGGAAAAATCACAATGACTAACTAGATGTATATTTACACCCATGTTTTGCTAAGTTGCCGTGTCGATGTACAGGAAAGACAAATACAACGCGCCCTGGCGGCCAAATTGAGTGTTGTACCTAAAACTATAGTCATCTTCGACCTCTCGACTTGGAGGGTTCGAGTTTAACTAAAACCTGATCTGAATTTGAAGATCACGTTTTCGTTGCATTCCAGTTCCTTTTGACCATCTCAAACTTGCCTGCACGAAGTTTGTTTAACACAGATAACTTATTAAAGTGTAAATAAAGTAAGAAACTATGTAAAGACGTACTTATTTCTGAAAAATTCAGATCAATGAGAAGGACATCTCTATAAAGACACGTGACGGTCACATTCAATCAAACGCATGCACAATGGCGGAACGTAGGCTTGTATACAGTTTTAATAAGGACGGTTTTATATCCATGAATGATTATGTTTATTCATTGAACTTGCCCTTTTTACCGAATTTGACCCGCTCATCGAACGGATGTGGCATGCCAGCAGAAGACGCTAACTGCTTCCGGACACCTGGTCTTATCCC